>JADRCH010000322.1:916179-1016600 GCA_019843965.1 Rhynchomys soricoides | reverse complement strand
TTCTTTCTTTCTTTCTTTCTTTCTTTCTTTCTTTCTTTCTTTCTTTCTGACTTTCTTTTATTCCACTACGCTTCAAAGTACCAAAATTTTTGTAGAAACAATGCAATTTTAATAATTTTCTGAAATTATTATTTCATATGAAACACTGTCTTCAAAATTTATGCCAAATTATGCTTACTTTCTAGGCAACCTACAATATGAAGAGAACCAATTGATGCCCAACAAAATGTTATTGCCTTAAGATGAGCAGTAAGTACTTTAGCCAACTCCAGGAATTGAAACACACATAGTTTCAATGCCTGGTGCATTATCTATTCATAACCCCATCTGAATGTTAATTTAAATCACTGTACTATTAAATGATCCATAGACTTAAATAATCATGTTGTTGCTACTGGTTACAATATTCCAAGACTCTTTTCTGTCCCTTTCTCACAATGATATTTTAGGCTGATACACAAGCTGAAAACATTTAAAACAATTAAAATATTTTTCACTACATATTTTTAAGTATATACAACTGGAATTAAAAATAAGTTGCTCCTTAGCAAGACAATCCCAATTTCATTTTTGATTTATTTATCATGTTGAGTAGATCTTAATTAAGTTTGCAACTATGTATTATTTTTAAGCATGATATCTAAATCCTTTTGACAACATTAGTCAGATGCAATGTAAAATAATTTGTATTGGAAAGGACTCACGAAATGGATGCCAATGTTTTTTAACCTTGGTTGTTATAACAGAGATAAATAATCACACAAAAATCTGAACAGAAGGAGTAGCATATTGTATGCACCCAGTCAGTATGCCATTAGTTACAATTGTTTGCCAAAATAATAAACTTTGAAGATAAGGTCCTTAAATTACAAGATACCGTTCAGCTTCCTGTAATACATACATGACATAATTATCTCAGTTTTATACCATATCTTTTGCTCAACAAATTCAAATATAGTCCAGAGAATTAAGTATAAGATTAAATTTGTGGTAAGAATGTTATACAAAACTGAAATGAGGCTTCCATGTTGTTATTATTGGTTTTGTTTCTTTCATATTTCAAAATGATTTTTGTTTTACCCATACTTGTCTTGAAAACACAAAACAAGTGGGTAAGATGACTCAACAGTTAAGAGTGCTTGCTGATCTTTCAAAGGACAGGTGAATATATTTACACCCATATATGCTGACTTGCAACCATCTATAACGCTAGCTAACAGGGATCTTATGTTCTCTACTCTACTGGCGTCTCATCTCTGATTCCCTACACTTATATGCACATCACATTCAAATACATACAGACATGAGTGTATGTGCACTCATGCACACAGTATTCCAAAATAAAAGGAATTTTAAAATATTAATTTAAAATTAAGTCAAAGTCCCAGAGTTTCATCTTTTCTAAAATATTGTTATTAATATTTTAATAAAATACCGAATTACTTTTCTATTTCATTATATTTTATATTTACTTTATCACGTTCTATATAGAATTAGATGTGAATTATTTTTATAATTATTATAGCTACTATTTTTCCTTGAAATAAGGTTGTGGATTAGATTATATTTAAATGTTTCCTTCCATTAAAATTTGCTCAGCTATATTTCTTTTCTTTTTTTTCCCTTTGGTTTTTCAAGACAGGGCTTCTCTATATAGCCCTGGCTGTCCTGGAGCATACTCTGTAGACCAGGATAGCCTCGGACTCAGAAATCTGCCTGTTTCTACCTCCCAAGTGCTGGGATTAAAGGCATGTGCCAACACTGCCTGACTGCTCAGCTATATTTCATTCCTTGGATAATATGTTTAATTTTCAAACTTGATAAAACTCTAAAATCATTTAGGAAAGAAATCTCAATCAGTACCTGTTTATATTATACTGGCCAGCATATATGCTTGTGAATCTGTTTCTTAATTGTATTAAGTGAACTAGTAGATCTACTATCACTATCAGAGTCACTGCCACATGGGCTGGCCCCTGTTCTGAATGAAAAGGAGAGAATGAGCTTATCTGAGTACTAACATGTATGCAGTAACTAATAGCCTTCCTTTTCTGATTATTGATATATGTCCAACTCAGCAGTAAGCACCTGTAGTAGCTGAGCATATCAGAGGTCCTGTACTTTTAATCTCATAAGTGCCTACATTGTTTGCATAATGAATGTGACAAAAATTCAAAGGTTAATTAGAAATCCACCCATGTCAATGGCATGAATTTGTCATATTGGTTGACAGAAAGATTGTGTTATTATTACTGAATGAAAGTTTGTTTAATGCCTTTCTAAAAACAAGAATCATGAAATAGAAGCTGCACTAGCATAACACTGACATAGAAAAGTGGGGTCTCAATTAACACATTACAAATTCATGTTCTTTCCACTAGTGTAATACAAGTTGACCATTTCATATATTATTTAAAAATATTCTCCACATGATAGTTTAATAATAAAACATACTGCTCACATATAATTCCTTCATATTTAAAATAGGTAAGCAATTAAAAATGCTTGTTATATGAATTGAATAATATAATATCTACAGAAATGCCATGTGGAAGTTTATAATTAAACTTGAAAACTTGTTGTAAATGTTTAGCACATATATGTCGAAAGTAATAAGTACTGTTTAATTTAAAATGTTTAAAACTAGAATATAATCTAGAAACCAATGGAGGGCAGAGAGAAGAGACTTCATCAGGTTCTCCTGTGACAACTGTATACACACTGTGGTAGTCATTCATAAAGACAATAAATAAGTAAATAAATAACTAGGTAAATAAATAAATAAATAGTACCAAAACTGTAGTTAAGTTGTAAGATTAATTTATTTTTCTTGCATTCTCTAATCTTCTTATTAATGAATATTTGAATATTCTATTTTATTTTGTTTTGTAGTACTAAGAAAATTGTGATATATTATACTTGATCTTAACATGAAGGCCAATAGTTAGAATCTAGAAGCAGTATTCTTTGATATTTTTGCATTTTATATTAATATATAGTAGTCCATTTAATGTATTATAGTATAAGTCATTTAATTTCTTTCATTTTCTAGCCATTCAAATTTTTTAACTATAAGAATTAATTTTATAGTATTATTTTAATATTTTATTATGGCTGGGATTAAAAGTGGCACACCTTTAATCCCAGCACTTGGGAGGCAGAGGCAGGTGGATTTCTGAGTTCGAGGCCAGCCTGGTCTACAGAGTGCATTCCAGGACAGCTAGGGCGGCACAGAGAAACCCTGTCTCAAAAATAAAAATTAAAAAAAAAAAATTACATTGTCTTAAGAGTTCTAGCCAATTTCTACAAATATTGTATTATCAAAACTTACAAATATTTAAACCACTATAATTTTTATTTTTGAACTAGTTAAAATTAAAAAAAATTGTGATTTTTAATTATCCTTACTTGTTTTCTAATTAATATATATATTATATATCATAAAATTATATATATGTGTGTGTGTAATAAATATTAAACATATTCCTTAGACATGTTGAATATTTATGTCGTCTAACACAATAAACCATTTCTATGTGGCCATGTTGAGACTTGCTATGGTTCAGTGCTCATGCCTTGTTTTCAGGTTCTCGATATTTCTAGACCTGTTCATTCATCACAGTAAAGTCATAGTATATTTAGATACTACTTCATTCATTGTAACAACTTTTAACAACTGCAATAAAAATTACTTTTGATAGGTCCTGATGTAATACAAAAAGTCATATAGAGCATTAATTTTACTAGCTAAAAATAGATTTATCAAATGAAATAATAACCATTATGTAATTATCAGGACATCCCTGAGTCCTGGGTTTGTTTATTTGTAAATGTGTCACAATCATGTCTCATCTTGGGAGAGGTAAACATGTTTGAGAAAATTTCTTTATATTGTTGTTCTGTAAGAAAGTCTATGGGCTTTTTCTTGAATAGTGATTGATGTGGGCAGATAAAGCCCTTGCCACTGGTAGCAAACCTGGAGAAGTAACTCTGAATTACATACAAAAATCTAACTTGACCAACCCAAGTGACACAAGCTTGTAGACAGAGTTCTTTCATTGCGTCTGATTTAGTTCCTACTTCCAGGTTCCACCATGTTGTTTGAGGGACTATTGTGGAGGTCCTTGACACTTTAGACCAGTAAATTACTTAATTGCTCAAAATTTAATGAGCTGTTCTAAGAATTTGAAAGATAAGAATGCTGAGAATAATGCTGACAATAGACAGTTGGTTTGTGCAGCTTCAGGCAGAAGTTTAAGAAGCCTTTAAAGGCTATCACAATCCGTTGAAAGTGGTATACATGAATCAGGAATTTTCTGTGACTAACAAGTCACTAATGGTGCTAAAATAAAATAATTGCTCTAATGAGAAAATTGATGCTAGTCACCAGGAACTGGGAAATCAACTTTGGCAAAGAAAAGAACAGCATCCTTGAGATAAAATCATATGATAATTATTTAAGTTCAGCACACAAAAGCTTTGATCTAGTTGAGGATAAAGTCTCAATCTCAAGGTATAAGCCGAATTGGTGCTATGTAAGTCTCCCACATTACCATTACAGCTCATGGACTTGAAGGTTTCATGGACAGTGGCTGAGGTTTGGTACTCTCTGCCAGTGCTTGATTTTTTGCAGAGAGGCCAGCAGGCTATCCATTGGTAAAGGTACTTTTCTTAACTTGAAAGAATGTCCAGGACTTAAATAATCTTGAAAATAGATGAGATTTGGTACCATGAGGCAGGAAAAATGTTCATGAAGTCCACAAAAAGACACCAGAAGAAGCTATAGTTGAAAATACAAGTTAAGTTGTGGTATTTACCAATTCATTAAGGGTGTCATTTTGGGAAGCAGTGTCTTGGCTCCACGAGAGGCCATCAGATAACAATAGTGTAGGCATAGCCTCAAAATGTACTGTGCAGCCCAGCATATTGGACATGCCAGGACTGTGGTGTGCCCATAGCAATAGAAAAGCAAAGTATGACAAAAAGTATAAATACATTTTAGCTGAAATATCTTATTTGTTAGATTAGTTTATTATTTATATATCTTTCACATTATTTTATTTATGACTTTAATGAAATATTTAAAACAGCAAAGATATATTGTTAGGAAAAACATATTAATTATCAGAGATAAATTAATTACAATTGCAGCAAAATATAATTGTAACAAGGCACACATCGATTACAAATAAGTATCTTTTTCAATAATTATGAGGCAGAATAAAGTATAAACTTATTAATCTAGTTATCACCCAAAGAGAAAATGAAGCTAATTGCCACAGCTGTCTTCATTTCAACTGACAGTGTAAGCAATCAACAAGGAATATAGAAGCAAAACCTGTGATACCAGAATATTAAAGACTTGAAAGAAATGATTAAGATAATATGTAAATGACAGTTATTTTTAAGTTTAACATAATGCAGCCTTTCACCCTAAGTAAAACAAGACTCACTACTGTGAAGATTGCTTCAGGTTAAGTTACTAATTTATAATTTAAAAAGTAATACACTTCTGAAAAAATATGGTTACTATGAGTGAATATTGAAGATACCTTAATAATAGTCTGTGCTATATAAAATGAAAGAGGAAAGACTAAAAGGGGAAAATCAGAGTAAAGCATTCACAATTTTTCTATTCCAATACTCAATGCATATCAACTTCTCTACAATATGAGAACCACATGAACTAACACTATTGATGTTCACAATTCAATTGCAACTTCTCACTCATTATTATTTTAATTTGTTTAATTTTCACATCATTTCAAACTCTAAATGCCTAGTACTCCAGCATTACCAAATCCATTGTCTTAGGTATACTGATTATCAGGAAACACTTCAAATTTCCTTCGTTTTCATATTATCTTGAACTTAATATAGTAACTGAGAAAGGGAGAACTTATATAATTATAAATTATAAACTTATATAATTATAATTATATAATTATAAAATTTTGAAAAATAACACATGAAAATATCTGACAAAAACACACATGCCTACACCACCCACACATAAACACACATGAGTGCTTATGAATTGAAACAGAAGACAACTTATCCAGATACTCCAATTTCATTTGAGGAATTATTGAAGGCCATTTTAAGGTCATAACTTCTTTTGCCATGTTTTACTCTGGAGTCTAGACTAACCAGTCTTGTAACCTAGTTTCAACAGTTTAAATCCACAGCTGGACAATTTACTAGGTAAGAAAAGATATATAGATTATTTTGAAAGGAGAAAGGACAGAAAAGCATTAGTAAAACTCCAGCTGGCAGATGAGATATAGAAGCAAAAAAGAAAAAAGACAGGTGATGTAGACAGATGGCCAAACCAGGAGAGAGAAAAGATATTAATAAGAATCTGTCAGGTACACAAATCTTGCAGCTTATGGTCAGGCCCTGAAAGTTAAGTATGGAAGGTATTAAAATCATTACAATGCAATAAAGATTATGTGCAGAGTAAACAACAGTGAAAAGAAAGGTGAGAACATATTCATAAATATGTGGAAAGGAGATAATGTCATGTAAAAAACTGGGTCAGAAAGAGAAGGAAAATAGAATGATGCACATTTTATGTATAATTTTTGGATGGTTATATCCAAGACAGTATAATAAAATCTGATGTGTGGAGATGTCCTGCAAGTGATGACATTTAGGCAGATAGCTCTACCCATTTAGATAAGCCTCCATATGTTCTATAACTTTAAAACATACTGAGATCAGATCAGTTTTAAAAGTATAAAATTTTGGGTTTTTTTTTCTTGCTTAAACTCACCAATATTTTCAGAAGGTATCAAAAATCAACTTGATCATAGTGTTGAAAATGATGTTGTTTACAAAAGTAATAAACTCACTATTCAACATACCTAACAGAACAATTTACTTATTATTTGTCTGATATCTGTTAGCATGAAATTAGAAAAATGTGACAAAATATATTTTGTCTGTTTCAAAACTATACATAAGTTAAGCAGACAAAGGAATGTAAAGAAACAATTCACAAATTAACATAGTTTATTAAATAAGTTCATAATAAAATCAAGGTTAACTCAAAGTTCCATGTAAGTGTACACAAAGTCCAATGTAGAAGACAATGGGAATGGTTCTTTTAAAAGAAATATTTAATTCAAGATACTGAGTATAACATATCACCATAGGGGTAGGCAAGGTAAAGATAGTTGAGTACAGTGAAAGTAAAGTTCAATTTAAAGTTTAACATAAAAGACATGGTTTTAAGGGTTCTCTAGGAAAGAAAGAGCTGGTAGTCCTATGGTAGGGGTAAACGTAAAGAGTAATTTTTGGAAGTTTGGTGAAGTCTCCATGGATATGTTCATGACAATTTAGACTATGAAAGTAGGGAACAGTTTTTATTTGGAAGGTGAGATGAAGCAAATAGGTGAATGACAGAGAATTATGCAACAAGAATATACTCTCTCTTTAAAGACACAAAAAGAATGATTACTGCACATCCTGGAATCTGATCTCAGAGAATTGTAGGTTTGGAATGATATTGCTCACAGTTACTAATTTCATGATCTATTCCAGTTTTAAGTGTGGAGAAGCAATAGATCATGTAGCATATGCATGGGTTTGCCTTCAGCCAGATATATTGGTATCAGCTATTTTCTCATTAATTAATTCACAGCACCAAGTCAGATATATTTATGTACTACAAAGAACTAAGACTTAAAAACTGAAGGCATGGTGGAAACAAACATTTGATGATACAACTGTGAACCAAGAATAGCATTTGGAATGAGAAGAATGGATTTAATTAAATAAAACCAAATACCACTTCAGTTCATTCAACAATATAAAAAAGGAAGCTATAAAATAAGAAAGACAGATGTTTTGGCACAGGTGTATTATTCCTACATTTACAGTGCAGAAACTGGAGATTCAAAGTTCAAGGCTAGCCAACTTCAATTACAAGAGACCTTGTCTCCAAGAACAACCAACATCTATAAAAAAAAAAATCTAAAACTAACATATATGAACATTGACCTTTGCCATTTGATAAATTCAGAAGGTTGAAGTAATTTTAGGGGGGTGAGATGCATATCATACTTTTTTGCAAGTTGCTGTATAGTTTGATAGGCATTTCATAATACAAACACATATACACAGTAAATAGGTAAAAATATAATACACAAGTATGAACAAATAATTGTATATATATATTCATTGAAAATTTCACATATGTACAATGTATCTTCATCAACACACTCCATGACTTCACCCTGATATTTCTGCTAACAAACCTTACAACATATCACTTACTCAGCTTCCTATCCTTTCTTTCTTTATATATAACTCACTGAGTCCAGTTAGCACTGTCCATCTTAACATGGATATGAGGCCTAGCACTAAGAATAGAGGTAAGCCATAAGTGTCCACGAAAGCCAAGAAAAGTTTGTCTATGTCCTAAGCAACCATTAATTGAGAATAGTTTTTGTCGTGCCTCTGGTTGGTACATAAAGAAAACATTTCTTATCCATACTGGTATTTTAGCTACCTTGCTCTGATGTGGGTAACCACACTTGCTGTGAGTTCATGAGTGCAACAGCTATGTCATGTCCCAACAGCAGCATTTCACAGATCCCTCATCCTGCTCTTACATTCATCCTCCCTTCCCTGTTGTGTGATATTCCCTGAAACCTGGAAAAGGGAGATTTACACTGAGGGCCCATTAATGGCTGATTATTCAATATCACTTATTCTCAGCCATTTGACTGGTTATGAATCTCTGTACTAACCACTAATCACAGGAGGAAAAAAAAAGTGCTTTCCTAGGAACAATCTTCTCTTATGAAAAACAATGTAGGCAAAACACTGTGATCAATACTATTGAGTATTGCGATAAATCATTGTCAATGGAATGCTTATATTAGCATGGAAGGATAAGAAAGGCCTCATTGTCTTCTTCTTCCATTGTCCTTCCCTAGCTTGTTTCACTTCAATTCTTTTGTATGGTTTGCTGTTATTTGCCACCTAGCTACCTTCAAAGCTTTTATTTCATTCATTCTTCCCTTTAAAATTTGCACGAGTATAATAACCACCAGAAATTCTCCTCCACATTATGTTTTCTTCTGAGAATTTAAGTCATTTTAAATATGGTAATATGGCAATATTTCTGACTGTTCATTTTTACATTTATTCTTCATTTCAGGGTTGCTCCTATTAGAAACAATATGGTTTTGATTTTTTGTTTATTTCTAATGATATAAAACAAATTCAATTCTATCAAGTACACATTTAGTTATGGTCAGGACATCAACCATGTGCAGCTTTAATATTATTAGACAAACTCAAGTGGCTTCCAGAAATTCAGATCAGTACTCTGATCAGATTAATGTTCCTGTTGTTATACACTACAGACTGCCCTTGGTATTCCCAGTAGTTATGTTTATTTTCCTAAGACAGTATTAAGATACAATGGCTTGTCCATGTGGTTTTACTAGGCCTAATACAGTAGTAAAGTATGTTTTTAATCTGAGTTCTCTTTACAAATAATCCATTAAATTAGTGTTGACTTTATAATTAACATATTAGTTTGAAATTGATATGGCAATGTTATGATATTATTTTATGATTTATGATTTTGTTAAAATTTACCCCATTTTAATTTTTTATCAAATGAGTTTGTTCTTTTTCACTTTTGATAATGCTTACAAATATTAAATAATAATATGAAGCTTGGGAAATGGCAATTTCCATATATCAGTTACTTTCCAAATCATAATTTTCAAATTGTGTTAGTTTTATTTTTTATTTTCTATATTTCTTATTTCTTCATTAATTTTCAGCATTCTACTTTCTATTATATCTGTAGTGTGAATTTTTTGTTCCTAACATTTCTTAGTTTTGAAATATAGTAGAAATTTGACTATTATTCTCTCAAATATTCTCTTCAAATTTTTTCAATTTTTTCTGAATTTTTATTTTAGTTGATGGCTATTTATATGTAAATTAATACTTTTCAACTTGGAATTGCTTCATTATATTTTGTTATAGTTATTATGTAATTGCTCTATTGCTATATTTTCATAGATCTTTTTGGTATTTCTATTCTTGAAATTAACAGAATCCTACTGCTGCCTCAATATGATGTATGTTCTTAGCATAGAATGTACACCTTAAATTTGACATGTTTTGCAATATTGTGGTACAGAAAGTAAATGGTGGCAGACAGAAATATGTAAAATTTACTAAAATCACATTAAGTAAAATTATCATTTTCTTTTATGTGCTTACGTTGGGAAAATATAATCATAACAATGGTTTAAGTATTGTATAGTAATAATTTTTACAAATCTTTCCTCACCTAAGGGCTCCTATCCTGAATATTTATATCATTCTTTATATTATTATTCATTGTTATTTTTTAACTTATAGTTTCTTGAGGTAAAATTAGAGAATGAGATAGTTCAACTTGCTCAAATGTTGTACACAACAATATTGTCCACTGCATGCAACCTTTTTCAGTTGGCATGTAGAGCTTGTTTAATCTTGTAATTTCAGGCCTGCTAATAATTTCTTCTTCCTCTGTCCGTAGTATAGCAGTCTTTTAAGTGTAATGTCTTCAAAACTCACACATCAGCAATATTTTGTACAATTCCCTTTTTATCAAATCCTATGTAATACTCCATTGTCAAATATGTCTAATTTACATATTTGACACAATCATCTATTATTAGACTTAACAGTTGTTTCCATATGTAGCTATTTTTGATAGTGATGCAGTGGCCATCTGAGTGTAATGGCTCCTTCAAGCCCCTAATATAAAATTATAGGGCATATATCCAGAAGTAAAATTACTAGACACAAGCAGTTATAATGTTATCACTCAACTACTTTTCTCATCCCTCATGGTTGTACTATTTTATATTCTCAGCAAGAATACATATCCACTCTTTTTTTAGATCTTTGAGTTGTACTTGGTTTTCTTGATTATGCTGAATTATAATATATAATATATATATATATATATATATATATATATAGTGATACTTTACTGTAATTAGATCTGTGTTTTTTTTCCTTAATAGCATTTTTATTCAACTCTGAGATGATTGATTCTATTTTAATTCACTTTAAGTTATTTTGTTATATTTTGTTATCATCTGTTAGAAGGGCTGTTTCTTCTCTGAGAGACAGTAAGGAGAGCATCTGGGTGAGGGCTGTAGGATGCAGACATATTAGCAGGAGGACAGAGAGTGGAAACCATAATCAGGATATATTATTTGAGAGAAAAATGTCTATTTTTGAAAACTCCAGCAGAAAAGTAGGTAGACTAAAAGCAGATGGAAGTCATCTCTCCCTCCTCTCTTTCATATCTAATCATAATCCCTGAAGCTTGAACCCACCCACCTCCATAACAAGTGAGTCACACCCATTTTATCTTCCTGAATTCCCTTCCCAAAGTCATTGCTTTTTCTCAGACCTGAAATCTAGCAGGCATTCAATAGGAACTGGCAAGCCACCCCAGGAGGGAAGTAGTTTTTAATTGCAGATATCCTCTTCTCCCTCTGTTCTTCTGAATCCCATGCAGTATCATTCTCTTCTGCAGTAGAACTGACATCTTCCTCTCTTTAGCCATCTCCAGTGAATCACACAGATCATCCCCTTTCTAACCTCCCTACCTCATTTGTTGATTTACCAGTCTTCAACTCCATAAGGCCCTCCTTCCGAACACACAGGCTACTCTAACCAAAGAAGCAAGTAAGCTAACTGGAGTTTACATATTTCCCTTTATTCCAAGTCCAATCTGCCAGTCTCATCCCCAGCTCTATAACAGATCTTCTGTGGTCTCTTCTCTCTCTCTCTCTCTTTCTCTCTCTCTCTCTCTCTATATATATAGATATAGATATAGATATAGATATCTTATTCCCAGAAAAATAAATAAATGCTTGTGCAACACATCTCTCCTCCTTGATGCAGCACATCCTGACTACTAAGAGTCAGTTCACAATAAGTAAAAAATAAAAAAATTACTTGGAAACTCCAGTGGTCATAGACCTATGAGGATCTCAGAAGATTTTATTATAAGCAAAACACAGCCATCACATTCTTCAAAGAACCAGAGAGGAAACAGACACCAAGAATCAACATACCCACAGGATAAAGACAAGAGGCAGGCAGATTTCTGAGTTTCAGGCCAACCTGGTCTACAAAGTGAGTTCCATGTCAGCCAGAGCAACACAGAGAAACTCTGTCTTGAAAAACTAACAAACAAAAAAGAAAGCTCCCTTGGCATTTTATAATCAAAACACTACATGTAGAGAATAAACAATATTAAAAGCTCTAAGTGGAAAAGATCAAGTATCATATAAAGGCAGACCTATTAAAATCACACCTGACTTATCATTGGAGATTTGAAAAGCCAGAAAGGCCAAAGGAAATATGATAAAGATGACAGCCCAGACAACTGTAACTAGCATTTCTTTTTGTCACAAGAGATGAATAAACTAAGGTATCCCATGATAAATCATATTTAAACAATATCCATAGACAAATTCAAGATTACAGAATGTAATCTAAAAAAACCTACAACCTAAATTTGTAAATATAATCCAAAACCCACAGGAAGCAAAAATTCCCAGAAAATGCTCCAACATGTAATAAAGACACATGTTCCACTATGTTCATAGCAGCCATATTTATAATAGCCAGAAGCTGGAAACAACCCAAATGTCCCTCCACAGAGGAATGGATACAGATAGTGTGGTACATTTACACAATGGAATACTACTCAGCTATTAAAAACAATGACTTAGTGAAATTCGTAGACAAATGGATGGATCTTGAAAATATCATCCTGAGCAAGGTAACACAGTCACAAAAGAATGAACATGGTATGTACTCACTGTTAAGAGGTTATTAGCCCAAAAGTTTGAAATACCCAAGAGTTATTTTGCAGCAACAGTAGTTCTGAGTGTGACATCCCAGATGGAGGTCTTGGAGAAAGGACTGATGGAGCTGAGGGAGTGTGCAGACCCAGGGAAGTAGCAACCATGGCAACTGGCCTGACACCCCCCCTCCCGATACCTCTGGAGATTGATCCACCAACTAAAGAATACACATGGAGACACAAGTAGTGCTGGCCACAAATGCAGCAGAGGGGGGTCTTGTTATCTTTCAGGGGAAGGAGAGGCCCTTGGGCCTGTGGGTGTTAGATCTCCCAGTATAGGAGAATAACAAGGAGGAAAGAGGAGAGTGAGTGGGTGGGTGGGTGGGAGGGTGGGTTGGAGAATATCCCCATATTGGCAGGGGGAAGGCAGAGGGAATGGGGAGGTTCCAAAAGGGAGATCTGAAACATTTGAAATGTAAATAAAATATGAAAAAAAAAGAAAAATTATATAACTACTACTATAAAAGCTTCCTAAAGTATATACATATATAGAAGGAATTTAAATAGAGCTAGCATATTGGAAGGGAGACAATACCCCAACTAAATATCATATGTTATAAAACAAACAAACAAACAAACAAATAAACAAAATCAAAACCCAAGAGCAGAAATTTTAAAAAAAAATCCAAATTTTCAAATAAAAAAAGGTAAACATGCACACATATGCTCACACATGCACAAACACACATGGGAGGGGGAGTTGAGAGAGAAAGAGAGAGAGAGAGACAGACAGACAGACAGGAACACAGTTAGATACAGAGACACAGAGATAGACTGAGAAACAATAACACCAAAAATACAATGGGAATAAAAAATATTTTACTGATATTTCTCAACATAAATGATCACAATTACTCAATAAAAAGACACAAAATTTAAGAGACATTTTAGTCTAGCAATATTACTCTTCTCATTATATCCCATGAACTTTTAAATCTGTGTGAGCCCACTGAAATGCAGACACACCATTAGGTAATTACAATCATTTGATAGCTTATTTCTCTTCTGGTAAAATGAGCTAATTCATGCCTGATTAGAATATATTAGAGGCGAGTATATTAGGAAGCTGCTCTCTGGTAGGAGAGTTCCTTGACCCCAAGGACTGAGGTCAGGGAAGTCATCACTGGGACAGGAGGAGGAGAAAAGAGAATGAGAGAAAGGGCACTTGCACAGATTAAAAAGAGGAGGAGGAGGAGGAGGAGGAGGAGGAGGAGGAGGAGGAGGAGAAGGAAGAGGTGGAGGAGGAGGAAGGGGAAGAGAAGAAGAAGAAGAAAGAAGAAGAAGAAGGAGGAGGAGGAGGAAGAAAAAGAAGAAGAAGAAGAAGAAGAAGAAGAAGAAGAAGAAGAAGAAGAAGAAGAAGAAGAAGAAGAAGGAAGAAGAAGAGAAGGAGGAGGAGGAGGTGATGAAGGTGAGGAGGACGAGGATAAGGACGAGGACAGGAAAGGACAAGGACAAAGAGGAGGACAAGGAAGAGCACAAAATTTCTGGATTATCTAGAGAGTCTGGGTGAAGGGCAGTCCAGCCCCTGCACTGGAAAGCTCAAGTTTGGGAGCAGGGCATATCAGGTAGTGACTGAGGGATGCTAAAAAAACCTGGAGGCCTGGTCAGTTTTCATATGTAGAGTATCTACATCAGGTCCTTGTCCTGGTATGGAACCAATCTTCCAGTCTTTTTTTTTTTTTTTTTAATTGAGGGACTCTGTAATTGTCCATGACTAATTCCTGCTGACATTGTAGCATAGTTTTGTTTGGGGAGGGGACCTTGAGAAAATTATGGATATCTGTTCTGGTGTTTTTCTGAATTCAGGTTCTAAGGGAACACCTGGATGCTAAGGGCGTGGTTTAGGGACAAAACATTTTTCTTGGATGTACATTTGAAACATGTAGGCTCAGAAAATTCAGTTTTTGGAGGAGGGAGGGTGAAGCAGTCCCAGGAACAGGGAAAAGGAAATAGATCCCACCCACAGGAATGGGCAGATGGAGAGAAAAGATTCTCTTTGTTAATTGACAGTACTTTATTATACATATATTATTATACATATTATACAATGAACATAATGAAGATAATCAGTACAAATGATTCCATTTTGACCTCCTGAGATTCAGATGCTCAGTGCTAGGAGCATCTTGGACCTCCTGAGATGGATAAGCACAGTAACCCATCCCAGAAGACAATTTTAATTATAATAACCGACATTTATTGCATTAAAAGTTTAAAATCTCAGTGTACAATACATTAAGCTCAAGTGTAGGACTTGAAGAGATAAAATACATTATTTGAAAAAGCCACCAGTACTTATTGCGATTGTGACCACTGCTGTAAACTCCTTTCTACTTTGAATTGCAACCATTATATATTTCCCTTATAAAAAAGGTTGGTTGAGAAGAAAGCTACACAACATGAAAATTATCTATGAGAGAACAAAGGCTTAAAAAGACACATAGAAATTAAGAAAATAAGGTTTGTTTAGGTGGGAACCAAAGGAACTAAATGAAATATAGGGTCAAAACAGGAAACCCATATAACCGATAGCACTGCCATTTAAGGATATTGAAGACAGTTAACCACTTCCACTAGGTTTCCCATTTACTCCAATCAAATGGCAGAAAATGGTGAAAATTCACAAAATAAACAGCTAGTCTGATATGCTGTTAAAATAGAAGATCTGAAATATTTTTTTATTGGATATTTTCTTTATATACATTTCAAATGTTATCACCTTTCCAGGTCTTCACTCCAGAAATACCCTATCCAAACCTCCTCCCCATGCCTCTATGAGGGTGCTCTCAAAACCACCCACCAAACTCCCAACTTCCTGCCCTGGCATTCTCCTACACTGGGACATACAGCCTACACAGGAAGAAGGGCAGCTCCTCCCAGTGATGTCCAATAAGACCATCCTCTGCCACATATGCAGGAGGCCACAGACAGAAGCATGGGTCCCTCCATGTGTACTATTTGGTTGGTGGTACAGTCCCTGGGAGCTCTAGGAGGTCTGGCATGTTGACACTGTTTCTCCCCACAAAGAGCTGAAAACCCACTCAACTCATTCAATCTCATCTCCTACTCCTCCATCTGGGACCCTGCACTCAGTTCAATGGTTAACTGTGAGCATCCACCTCTGTATTTGTCAAGCTCTGGCAGAGCCTCTCAGGAGACAGCCATATCAGGCTCCTGACAGCAAGCACTTCCCAAGGTCTTCAATAGCATCCTTGTTGGGTGACTGTATATGGGATCGATCCCCAGGTGGGGTAGTCTCTGGATGGCCTTTCCTTCTGTCTCTGCTCCACACTTTGTCTCCATATGTCCTCATGTGAGTATTTTGTTCCCCCTTATAAGAGACACTGAAGCACCCACACTTTGGTCTTCCTACTTCTTGAGTTTCATGTGGTCTGTGAATTGTATGTTAGATATTCCAATATTTTGTGCTAATAACCACTTAGCAATGAGTGCATACCTAGTGTGTACTTTTGTGACTAGGTTACCTCACTCAGGATGATATTTTCAAGTTCCATCCATTTGCCTAAGAATTTCATGAAGTCATTGTTTTAATAGCTGAGTAGTATTCCATTGTCTAATGTTCCACATTTTTGGTACTTATTCCTCTATTGAGAGGCATCTGGGTTTTTTCCAGCTTCTGGCTATTATAAATATGGCTGCTATGAACATAGAGGAGCATATGTCCTTATTACATATTGGATGATCTTCTATGTATGTGCCCAGGAGTAGTATAGCTGGGTCCTCAGGTAGTACTATATCCAGTTTTCTAAGGAACCGCCAGACTGATTTCCAGACTACTTGTACCAATTTGTAATCCTAGAAGCAAACAGTGTTCCTCTTTCTCCAGATCCTCATCTCCTGCTGTCACCCAATTTTTTTAGCTTAGTCATTCTGACTTGTGTGAGGTAGAATCTCAGGACCATTTTGATTTGCATTTCCATGATGACTAAGGATGTTGGACATTTCTTTAGGTGTTTCTCAGCCATTCGATTTTCCTCAGTAGAGAATTCTCTGTTTGGCTCTGTTCCGCATTTTTAATATGATTATTTGGTTCTCTGGAGTCTTAATCAGTTATAAAACAGGCTTCAACAGGTAAAAGAAGATTAAAATAATCCCATACATCCTATCTGATCACCACAGAGTAAAGCTGGTCTTCAATAACTTCAAAAACAACAGAAAGCCCACATATATATGAAAGCTGAACAACACCCTGATCAATGATAACTTGGTTAAGGAAGAAAGGAAGAAAGAAATTAAAGCCTTTTTATTGAAAATGAAGGCACAACATACCCAAACATATGGAACACAATGAAAGCATTGCTAAGAGGAAAACTCATACCTCTGAGTGCCTAGAAACTGGAAATAGAAACTGGAGAGAGCATTAACTAGCAGATTGACAGCACTCCTGAAAGCTCTAAAACAAAAAGAAGCTAACACACCCAAAAGGACTAGATGGCAGGAAATATTCAAGCTCAGGGCTGAAATCAACCAAGTAGAAACAAAAAGAGCTATACAAAGTATCAACCAATGGAGGAGCTAGTTCTTTGAGAAAATCATCAAGATACACAAACCTTTAGCCAGCTTAACCTGAGGGATCAGAGAAATTATCCAAAGTAACAAAATGAAAAATGAAAAAGGAGAGATAACAGAAACAGAGGAAATTCAAAAAAATCATCAGATCCTACTGCAAAAGCCTGTACTCAATAAAAATGGAAAATCTGGATGAAATGGACAATTATCTAGACAGATACCAAATACCAACATCAAATCAGGATCAGATAAACCATATAAACACTCCCATAACCCCTAAAGAAATAGGAGTCATTAAAAGTCTTCCAACCAAGAAAAAAGCCCAGGACCAGATGGGTTTAGTGCAGAATTCTATCAGGCTTTCAAAGAAGACCTAATACCAATACTCTTCAAACTATTCCACAAAATAGAAACAGAAGGAAAACTACACAATTTGTTCTATGAAGCCACAGTTATGCTTATACCAAACTACACAAAGACTCACCAAAGAAAGAGAATTTCAGACCAATTTCCTTTATGAATATTATTCAAGAACACATCAAAATGATCATTCAACATGATCAAATAAGCGTCATCATAAGGATACAGGGATGGTTCATTGTGTGGAAATTCATCACTGTAATCCACTACATAAACAAACTCAAAGGAAAAAAAAAACATATGATCATTAGATTCTGAGAAAGGATTTGACAAAATTCAAAATTCCTTCATGATAAAAGTCTTGGAAAGATCAGGAATTGAAAGCCCATACCTAAACATAGTAAAAGCAATAATAGAGCAAACCAGTAACCAACATCAAACTAAACGGAGAGAAACTTGAAGCAATCTCACTAAAATAAGGAACTAGACAAGGCTGCCTACTCTCTCCCTACCTATAGCACTCAAAGTCCTAGTCAGAGTGCAATTAGCCAACAAATGGAGGTAAGGGGAATATAAACTGTAAAAGAAGAAGTCTAAATATCACTATTTGCAGATGATATGATAGTATATTTAAATAACCCCAAAAATTCCACAGGAGAACTCCTAAACCTGATAAACAACTTCAGCAAAGTGGCTGGATATACAATTAAAACAAATCAGTAGTCTTCCTGTACTCAAAAGATAAATTGGCTGAGAATGAAATGAGGGAAATAATACCCTTCACAATAGTCACAAACAGTATAAAATATCTTGGTGTGACTTTAGGAAAGCAAGTGAAAGATCTGTATGACAATAACTTTAAGTGTCTGAATAACAAAATTGAAGAAAAACTCAGAAGATGGAAATATCTCCGATGCTAGTGAATTGGCAGGATTAATATAGTAAAAATGGCCATACTGCTGAAAGCCATCTATAGATTCAATGCATTCCCCATCAAAAGTCCAACTCAATTCTTCATAGACCTAGAAAGAGCAATTCTCAAATTCACTTGGGGTAACAAAAATCCCAGGATAGTGAAAACTATTCTCATGAATAAAGAACTTCTGGGGGAATCACCATCCCTGACCTCAAGCTTTATTACAGAATAATATTGATAAAATCTACATGGTATTGGTAAAGTGACAGGCAGGTAGATCAAAGGAATACATTTGAAGACCCAGAAATGTTCCCACACAACTATGGTCACTTGATCTTTGACAAGGAACACAAAACAATCCAGTGGAAAAACACAGCATTTTCAAAAAATAGTACTGGTTCAACTGGCAGTCAGCATGTAGAAGAATGCAAATGGATCCATTCTCATCTCCCTGTACAAAGCTCAAGACCAAGTGGATCAAGGACCTACACATAAAACCACATACACTGAATCTAATAGAAGTGAAAGTGGGGAAAAGCCTCAATAACATGGGCAAAGAGGAAATTTTCCTGAACAGAACAGAAATGACATGCTCTAAGATCAGATATTGACAAATGGGACCTCATAATATTGCAAAGCTTCTGCAAGGCATATGATACTGTCAATAGGACAAAAGGGCAACCAACAGATTGGAAAAACATGTTTTCTGATCCTACTTTTGAAAGAGGGCTAATATCCCCTATAAACAAAGAACTCAAGAATTTTAAAGAATCAATAGTAACTTATGAAATGCACTTACTATATGTGAGACAGATGTTAGTCTTGTGCTTCCCAAAACAGAATTCCCCAACCCAGGAAAGATCTAGAAGCAGCTGTACTGGAAATCGGTTCTCAATTACAGTGGTCACTGACATGGTATTGAGAAATAGCTGCAAATATGAGAAGTCATAGCAGTTCTAATGGTGTAAATATCATAACAGATCAATTGTTAGGTGTGGGTCCATTTGCTGATTTAAGACTGCAGATAGAATTTGAAGACTATATTATCATACAATATACTTTAGTAGGTTTAAGAGCCTGGGAACAAGGAAATAGGTTTATGTCATTCACAAAGATTAGGCAAAACCACAGAAAGACTTCTACTGATTTTTTTTTTTACCTATATTAACACCCACTAAAAACATGGCAAAAAGATTCAGATTTTAGACAGGTATTCATTGAAACTTTAGTTATGAAAAACATAAATACAGAGTGTAAAGAAATTCTTAGACCTTTAATAGCTCAATCACCACTCATGGATGAATGGATTAGAACTACTGCTGATATTGACTCTAATGACTACGTAATTAGACAAACAACAGCCAATAATCCAATGTATCAAAATGTCTGTTGTTTTGACTAAAGGAGATGAAGCCATTTGAAAAAGGATTGTTGACAAAACATTACAAGATTGCAGCCCTCTGGGATATGTAGAAGATGTAGACAGGGTAGATATTGAACTTATGAATGCAGATCATGACAAGATCTATGAGATACATATCTTATAGACAAGAAACTCCTTATAGGGATTGACCTGTACCTGACAACAAACAGGACAAGGTATGTATTTTCTGTCAGGAATGAAATAGCTTATCCAAACTTGGTATTAGAGACCTAAAATCTGCCACAGAAGACTACACAGCTCTGCACTTAGCCAAAAGTAGCCCATCAATCAAGAGTAAAGCAGATCTACTAGGTAGAACAAGAAAATCTGCGATATCATGAAACCAATAACCTTACCTTTAAAATGGTTTACTGATAGTCTCTATAGGTAGGCTAATGGCCCTTGAATAAAGAAAAGGTGCAGGTACTTAAGCACCAGGTACAAGAGCTGCTGGAAGTTCAATATATAAAATAGTCTACAATTCCATGTAATTTTTCTGTGGTTGTCATTAAAGATAAATTTGGAAATTCATGGATGTTGACTAACATAATAAGTGTAAATAAATTAACCCAACCAATAAGACTATTAAAGACTATAGTGCTCTTAACTTATTTATTAACGAAAGTATGACCTATAATAATAATTGAATGGAAAGACTGCTACTTAAACATTCCTCTACAAGAGGAAGATAAATAAAAATCTTATTTCTAAAGTCCGTACATATAGTAATGCTCAACTTGTATAAAGTTACCAATGGAAAGTCCTTCCTGAAGGAATATTAAATAGATCAATTCTATGTCAATAGTTTTTACAACTGCCACTCGAAATAACCTGGAAACAGTTTTCTCAATCCATAATTTACCATTACATGCATGATATCATGCTGGCCAATTGTGATGGAAATATGTTAGTGAGAATGTTAAATGAAACAAAATCAATTTCACCTAATTGGGGATTACAGATTGCTGATGAGAAAAACTCAGACAAAAGATTCTATAAACTATCTCAGACTTACATTAAGTCAACAAAAGTTTCAACTACAAAAGGTACAAATAAGAAGATACTAGGTACAAACACTTAATGACTTCCAAATAGTATTGAGAGGTATTAAGTGGTTATGGCTTTTTATTAGATTAACTACTCAAAATTAAGTAATTTGTCTAAAAATTTACAAGGATATTCAAATTTATACAGCACTAGACAATTAATGCTTGAAGTGATGAAAGAGGTAAGTTAGATAGAGCAAATATTGCTTGATGAACATGTGGACTATCTAGATCCAAAACTTGAATGCATTCTACTTATCTTGTCTTCTACTCATTATCCTGCTGAAATCATTATATATAGAGAAGACAAAGTTTTAGAATGTTTTTCTTAACCTGTAGAGTAACACTAAATACTCATGTTAAAAGTTTTCTGATCTGATTATAAAGAAAAAGATAATAGTTGGTCAGTTATCAGGAACAGACCCAGCAGAAATCAGGTAACTTTCTACTAATTCTGAAATTACATCATTATTGGTAATTAGTGAGAACTGGCAAAGAACTGATAGCAATACATTGAAAGAAACTAACACCAAATATCTCTAAAGCAAGCTATACATGGTCATAAAAAATTGAATTCTCCCTAATATATTAAAGGTGACACTAATTTCATAAGTTCTTACTTTTCATACCTATACAAATAATAAGGAATGGCAGGTTATAAGTCAGAAAATATAAGTTAAATTCAAAGCCTATATGTTTTGGTTCAAAAATCAGAACTGTAGGCAACACTTATAGTTTTATCAGATTTTTCTAAACCAGTCAATTTAATTACAGACTCAAAATATGTAGAGAGGGTTATTTTACAAAGAGAAACTGCTAAACTTATTCCAGATGATTCAAATTTTACATCGTTATTTATACAACTGTAATAGACTATTTGAAACAAATATTATCCAATATATATTATTCACACTAAATTTCATACAGGATTTTCTGGTCCATTGCCTCAAAGAGATGAAGAAATTGACCAACTATTAATAGGAAATGTGCTAGAAGCTTTAGAATTTCATAAAAAAAAATACCATGTTAACAGCAAAGGTTTAAAGTTAAATTTTCCCATTACTTGACAACAATCCAAATAAAATTAAAAAAATACAATATGTTCTTTGTATAGTCAAGTTCCATTACTTGCTAGAAATATCTGTAAGGGTACCCAGAGAAATGAACTTTGACAAACAGATGTGTTATACTTTATAGAATTTGGGAAACTGAAATTTGTACACCATACCATTGATTTATTTTTCTGCGATTTCAATGGGTTTCTTCAAATTAATATTTGACAAACTATGTTTCAGTAGACACAGAAAAACAGTAGGCATTTGTTTTAAGAGGCCATAGTTACTCTAATACCAAACCACATAAAGACCCAACTTAGTAAGAGTATTCAGTTCATATTCCCTTATGTATTTAGATACAAAACATATCAATAAAATACAAACTAAATTCAAGAACACATCAAAATATTATCCATCATGATCAAATAGGCATCATAAGAAAAATATAAGAATGTTTCAATACACATTAATTGATAACTGTAATCTAACATATAAACAAACTAAAAGACAAAAAATCCATAATCATCTCATTATATGCATAAAATGCCTTTAACAATACATAATAAAGACATTTTACAACAAGTCCGTAGTCAACACCAATCTGAATGGAGAAAACAACTCAAACTGATTACAGTGAAATCAGGAACAAATCAAGGCCTTCAACTCTATTCATAATTAATGAATATAGTATTTTAGGTTTTAGCTAAATCAGTATGACAGCTGAAGAATACCATGGGGATGCAAATTACAACTCATTTTCTCATGCTTATGTTGGAAACTCTTTATTTACCAAACTAGGTTCAAAGTACCCATAGGTAATAATATATTATCTAAGATTGTAGTTCCAAATACCTAATTTTATTTTAATGCCTTTTTCTGTTCCAAGATTCAATAATGCATGATATACTGTGACTTTCTCCATTTTGACTTTAAGAATTCAAGAGCATTAGCTTTTAATAACTCTATAATGTATTATAAAAATATTGAGAAAGTCTTAAACATATGTGAAAACTTAGAATATTCGCATGTGATACTTTCTATGTTATTTCTTTCTCAGTGATGTGCATTCTTCTTCACTTGTTTGGGCTTCCTTTATATGCTTTGTCTCTTTCCTTCTTTATACATATTGCTCCAATTTCCATCTCTAAATGCTACATTTTGTTTTATTTTTGACCAACCTTCAGTTCATTTGTTCTCTTTCATAATTTATAGTTGTAGAGTAGACTGTCTGCTGAGCCATTTTCTTTATTATATTATTAATTGCAGCCAATCCTATGAAGCCTTCCGTTCGATGGACAAAAAAGATTGTTTTCTCTTCCTGGCATTCTGCCTAATTTTTGAAGTTTACCCTTAATTTTCTTGAATGTAGAACAAAATTTAAAAATGTATCAAGATATCCAATTTAATTTTTGTTTTAATAATATGTGGGCTATTTTGAGAATTCACAAAGAAGTACTGTACCTATATAATTTTCACTGTTTATCTCCCCTGAAACTTCCCCTGTGTACCTTTCCTCACTCATTAATACATCTCTTCTTTTTAAAAATGTTAGTTGTTTTTTATTTCCATTATTGTTTTGCTTGAATGTGTGACTGTGAAACTGACAGATCTCTAGGAAATGGAGTTACAGATAGTTGTGAACTGCCATGTGAGTGCTGGGAATTGAACCCAGCTCCTCTAGAAGAGCAGCGAGTATCAAAATTACTCAGCAATCTCTCCAGCCCATTTGATTCTTCTTTAATTATTAATGTTACTTCAGTTGTTCACTTGTGTAGACATTACTGAGTTCATTTAGTTTGCACATTGGACTGTGTAACATATCAGTGGGCTTGACACTGGAGCAAACTGATTATCTCTTTCTCTATAGCCATTGATAACCTGTACCTCTTCATCTAGGTGTGAGGCCTTGTGAAATATTTCACATCCATATTGCTATTTCAACCAGTGGTGTCTAGATATTGTTTAGACAACCATATTGTTGAGATGTAAAAGTGTATATCTCAGTTAGGTCCACCAAAAAGACACTATCTCATAGCTGGTGTCCTTGTTCTATATTACAAACTATATTTTTTTTGTGATGTTCTTTCTTTCAGTGTATAGCCATTGTGTTGTGTATATAACAAAACTGGGGCTACTTAATCCATGTTTATTTAATTTGTGTACTTTGACTAATTGTGAATCTTTGTCATAACCTCAGTTTACAATAAGAAGCTTCAACCATTGCTACAAGAATAAATATTTAGGCTATTGTTAAAATGTATATAGACTTAGGAAAATAGCAGTAATAAATTCTGCTATAATACTTATTTCAATCTCCAGGCAGAGGTTTTTGTATATGTTTGCAGGATTAGACAAGAAGTCCATCCTGTTGAGGATACTTTAAACCCAATTTTACAACTGTTGGTTATCATCAAGACTGAACTTCTGATATTGTACCAATGGGGATATGTTGACAGGCCAGCCATTGTTGTGATTCATAGGCTTTACTGCTGGATAGGAGTATCTAATTCTTATTTTCCTTGATAGTTTGTATAGCATCTTCTTATCTTTTGAAACTCGGGCCTCAGTAAGGAAACTTCTAGATCAGTACAAGCTTGATCATTCCACATTCTCTGTTAAACTATATGGTGTCTTCAGTAATATAGTTTTATTTTTACAATGCAGGAGACAATCAAGGGAAATGAGAATATTATGCGTTGTTTGGAGCATCCTTTGGACACCACTAATAATAATTCAAAAAGTAGAATTTTGCTCATTCCTAATTAAGTCATGTTAAAGAACAGCCTACAGATTGAGAAAATATCTTCCCTAATCCTATATTTGACAGAGGGCTAATATCCAAAATATATAAAGAACTCAAGAAGTTAGACACCAACAATCCAAATAGTACAATTAAAAATTAGAGTACAGAGCTAAACAGAGAATTCTCAACAGAGGGGTCTCAACTGGTTGAGAGGCACCTAAATAATCATTTAAAGTCCTTACTTATAATGGAAATGGAAATCAAAACAACTCTAAGATTCCATCTTATACCCATAATTATGGCTCAGATGAAAAACTGAAAGGGTAGCTTATGCTGCCAAGGATGTGGAGCAAGAGGGGTACGTGTGAAAAGTTTTACAACTACTGTGGAAATCAATTTGGCAGCTTCTCGAAAATCTGGGAATAGTTCTATCTCAAGACCCATCGATACTACCTCTGGGCATAGACTCAAAGGATGCTCTAACATCCCACAAGGACAATGACTCGATTATGCTCATAGAAGCTTTAATTGTAATAACCGAAAACTGGAAACATCCTAGATGTCTCTCACCTGAAGAAAGGATTAAGAAAAATTTGTTCATTTACAGAGTGGAATACTACACAGCCATTAAAATAAGAACACAATGAATTTCACTGGCAAATGACTGGAACTAGAAAATTTCATTCTGAGGGAGGTAACCCAGATATAAAACAATATACATGATACATACTCATTTATATGTGGATATTAGCCATAAAGTACAGGAAAAACATCTTATAATCAACAGACCTAAAATTCCAAATAAAAAGGAAGGGCCCACTGTAGGATGGTTGAGTCATTCTCAGAAGGGATATATATATATATATATATATATATATATATATATATATATATATATATATATATATATGTGCAGGGATGGGAGGTTATTGGGGAGAGACTGTCAGAGTTGGGTTCCTCTTTCTAGAAGAGAAAGGGAATGGGGAATGGTAGGAGAATTTGCATGAGGGGACTGGGAAGAGAAAGGATTGATATTGGGATGTAAAGAGAATAAATACATTAAAAACAAAACAAAAACACAAACAAACAAAAACAAAACAAGGATATCATGAGTTTGGCAGGCAAATTGATGAGACTAGAAAATATCATTGAGTGTGGTAGCCAAGACCCAAAAGGATATGCATGAAATGTACTCACAAGTAATTAGATATTAACCATAAAGTACAGAATACTCATGAGATACTTCACAGACCCAAAGAAGTTAAACAAGAAGCAAGGCCCCTGAATGATAATTGAATCTCAGTTAGAAGGGGGGAAATAATATTAAGAAGCTGAAGGAGGGAGGGAACTAGAGGCGAGAGGGGTGCAGGAGGTGATTGTGGGTCAGGAACAGGTGTAGGAAGAGAAAAAGAAAGGTCCAAAGGCCTGGAGCATAAATGGAGTCATGAGGCTGGAGAGGGTATGGGTTTGGGGAACATTCTCTGGGATTCAGGAGGCTCCAAAGGGTCAATGTGGGTGACCTTAGCCAAGATGTTTAACAGTGGGGACATGGAACCTAAAGAGGCCACCTCCTGTAGCCAGGAAGTATCTACATGGAGGGATAAAGACACTAAACCACCCACAAATTGTTTGACCCCAATATTTTCCTATCTAAAAGAAATTCAGTGACAAATATGGAGCAGGGACTAATGGAATGGCCAACCAATAACACACAAAAGAGAAGTTAGGGAGAATGAATGAAAAAAAAATTCTTTAGAGAAAATTCCCAGGACGATTTCTCAGGATCTTTGAACATGGTCTACTCATGTGATTTCTGGTATTTCTTTGCCTGGTAGGACAAAAATAGATCCTGGAAATGGCCTTATAGAGTAAGTAGACATAGATAATAAAATATTGAGGCATTTGATCTTAAAAAAACTAGATCAAAAGCAAGGGTAGTTAACCTAGCCTACCTCAGACAGTAGAAATTTAGGCCTTGAGAATCTATAAAGGGGGAGCCTGAAAATCTGCCCATATAGTAAATAGACAGAGATATAAGTAATATAGGCCTTGATTCCTGCAGGCAATCTAGCAGACACAGGTGAGAGAGGAAAGGAGTGTTTGTCATGCTGTGCACCATGCTTCAGGGGTTGAAACACTAACCAGCTATGTAAGATCTCAGGCAGAGTGACGTGAGCTGCTTCTACAGCAGGAGCTTGGGATGTTGAGGTGGGAATTAAGATGGCTGAGCAACTGAAGTTGAGGGCAGATTTAAGATGTTGAACTGGGAGTACTGGGAAGGGCACACTAACTGTGGGTGATTGGAGGTGCCCAGAAATTGACCCAAAAGGCACTTTGAAATTCTGTGTATCTGTGTTCATTATCTGTGGATCCAATATTCTCTAGTCAGGGGCTGGTAGCAAGGTCCACAAGGGGCTTAAGGTGAGGTAGGAAAACTGAACACTACAGTGGGGTGATAGCAGGGGAAGGGGTATTCTCTAAGATGAAAAGGGGATGGTGTTGGGGAAGGACTCTCTGAGGGGGATGGGAGGGGTGGGCAACATTTGGGATAGAAAGAAAGAAAGAAAGAAAGAAAGAAAGAAAGAAAGAAAGGGAGTGAGAGAGACAGAGAGATAGTAAAGGAGTTGGGAGGAGGGAGAAGGGAAGGGAGGAAATGAAAGACAGAAAGGAATGAAGGAAGGAAGGATCAATTTAGTATAGTGGGCCTTAAGTCCAATCAGCCTGTGTTTGGTTACTACTACAGTACTTGAGTTGTATGGAACCTGCATGTCTTGTTGGCAGGTCACTCTTGTAGACCAAGGGTTTATAATGTTCTAGGTTGACAGTTACCTTTCTCTTCTAATAGTGTCCCAGGATCATGTATGCCAGAGGACTAAAGTCTTACTACACACTAGCTTGATTTCTCCATATATGAAAACATAAGTTTTTTTCTTTATTTATAGGATCTTAATTAACAGTTTGGGGAGAGCAACCAAACCCTGGATGATAGCCTGAGTATTTGGGGTTCTCATAGGCCCATTTTTATAAACAGTAGTAGATACAACACATTTCACTTGGTGGCATAAAGTATCTTGATTGATGAGCAATGATTTCCCCATTATTCGTAGATTCAATTTATATTTATTTTATATATACATATGCTTTAGGAAACCTCTGTAGTAGGTTTCCTAAAATATAATTCCTCCATATAATCCCTCAAATAACCCTTAGTTTTAGTTAAATATCCTCATATTCACCTATTTACCTCTTCCCCATTTAATCTCCCATTCCAGTTACCCCTATCTGTTCATTATCTATTCTATTATTTCTTTTTTTTTTTTAACTTTTTTTTTTTATGGATATTTTCTTTATTTACATTTCAAACGTTATCTCCTTCCCAGGGTTCCTCTCCAGAAACCCCTATCCCATCCCTCTCTCCTGACTCTATGTGGGCAACCTAGAGGCAACCCACCACTCCTGCCTTCCTGATCTGGCATTACACTACACTGGAGCATAAAACCCTCACAGGACCAAGGGCCTCTCCTCCCACTGATATCCAACAAGGCCATCCTCTGTCACATATTCAGTCAGAGCCATGAGTCCCTCCATGTGTACTCTTTGGATGGTAGTCCACTCCACAGGACCTCCAGGAGTACGGCCTGTTGACACTATTGCTCCCCCCATGGGGCTGCAAACACCCTCAACTCCTTCAGTCCCTTCTCCAACTCCTCTGCTGGGAACCCTATAGTGAGTCCAGTGGTTGGTTGTGAGCATCACCTCGGTATTTGTGAGACTCTGGCAGATCCTATCAGGAGACAAATGTCAGGCTTCTAACAGCAAGCACTTCCTAGGATCTGCTATAGCATCCTGGTTTGGTGACTACATATGGGATGGATCCCCAGGTGTGGCAGTCTCTGGATGGCCTTTCCTTCAGTCTCTTCCCCACACTTTGTCTCCATATGTCCTCCTATTAGTAATTGTCCCCCTTCTAAGAAGCACTGAAGCACCCACATTTTGGTATTCCTTCTTAGGCTTCATGTGGCCTGTACCCCATTTTTTCATAGGATTATTATGTTTATAACCAAATCATCTCCAAATAAAATACTTTGACATATTTCCTTTCTTATTTGTATCCCCTTGATTTTTTCAGTTTTCTTATTGTTGCATTCAAGACATTAAGTTCTATATTGAATAAGTATGAAGAAATGTGAGACAGTGAACCCTGCCACCAGACAGAAAAATTGGTAACATTTTCTTTATAGCTGAGAATGGAAGTTATTTCATATACTCCTGGCTAGGTTCTTGTTCTAGGACATGTGACCATGGCACCTCATAGAATGGAAGGACTATGACAATCAGTCATGTAGGGCCAATACCAGAAGCCCCTCCACATGTAGTTGCTACATGGAGTTGGTCTAAGATGTTAGACATTGCTAACATCTTAGACCAAACTAATATAAAACATCTGTCTTTAAACCCTAACTCACCCCAAAATGTATATAAGACTTTGTCCACAAGGAATAAAAACATGAGAGTTATTTCAGCAAAGACTGTGTGAGATCATCTGTCATGTAGTGCTATAACACTTTGTCAAAGAAAGTTCTCTCCAAAAGCTTTGCCTCTGGAAACTGTTTGAGCCCATTGTTGTCATTTTCAGCTTGGTGGTCCCAACCTTTGCTCCTGACTGCTGCACCCCACTGGCTGGCCATGCCACACCTATTCCATAGCAGCTATGGCCTTAGAGGAGACCTGGCAGCTCACATAGATTTAATTCCCCCTTCTTTCTTGATGTGCCCCACCTCTTGCTGCATAGCTTAGCATCCAGCTGCCATATCCAGAGGAGTGGCAGCCTCCTTCAGAGAGCATAACTCTTTAGCTGCTCCTTCTGGGCATCTCTGCAGATATTGTCCAGTACACAGACTGACCACTGACAACCTCATGGGGCAAGAACAACTGATGTACCACAACAATATCATGGGAAGGTGAGCCTCCTGCCCCCAACTTGGGAGACTAGCAACCACACAACCTGTCTTTTTCCTTTGGTGCTATTAGTCAGCACCACCTCATGGATTTAGATAAACTAAAGAGCCAACTAATGCCTTATGGCCAGAGCTACTCTCTGGTAGTGGCTGAAGGTCTCTTTAACCCATCTAAAACCAGCAACTCACAAAAGATGTTGGCAAAGACTCTTGATCTAACTTCTCCTTAAAACACAAACAAATATTCTGAAAACTCTGGTCAATTAAAAGCCACAGAGCAGCTGCTATTTCTTAATTTTGCAGGAAGCCTTAGCATTTTTGGACCTCTATGACATTCCCAAAGCCAATAGGCCAAGGGGGTGTTCCTACTGGACAAGACATTTCTCCTCTTTTCTGTCAAGGGCAACTCCTTATCACATGAAATATTCCCCCAGGTCAGCAGGACACATGTCCTACTAAAATGCCACAGAATAAAGATCACAAGAAAGTATGCCTTCTTGTTTTGAGAGGAAGTTCTTGAGATAGTGCCATGTGTGGCCAATGGTAATAATAACATCCTTGACTGATGGACATGAGTAGCTTTTCTCACCCAAAACAAGTATTCCCAAGAAGGATAAATCCCCTATGATGATATATTGCCTATCCTAGCTGTAATTTGAAAATTCATAGGGCTATCTAAAATAAAACTGGCTGATAACAACACAGCCACTGAGCCCCTTCAATCAGATGAGCCCAAAGATCAAGGTCCTAAAAAATCACTCTGTGTCAAATCTCACAGCCCTTTCGAAATTAATAGGAGAAATAAAATCCATCTACCCACACCTATCCCCTTATCCCTCAGAGGAAACATTAAACCTGCCTCTCGTTCCCCCACCAAAGGAAAACAAATGAGATTCCACTGGCCTCTCACCCTACTCCACCTAACCAGAGAGAGGTATCTCCCCCTACCTCTCCAAGCTACCAAAGTGAAAGACCTTCCAAATGCTTAAACAAAAGCATGCCAAAGTCTACAGTCCCCTACTTCCATCCATCTACCATACAACAACTTTCTGTTTTTTATGACTCTGTTACAAAAACAAACCCTGCCTCCCATGCTACTCTGAACTCTGATACAGAGCCAGAATTCCAAAACACCTAAACATTCCCTGTTAAGACTAACCCCAATTGAACTAAACCACTCAACTGGTACCCATTCCAAACCTCATACATAAAAGAACCCAGGCAGACAATGAAAGAAGATGGCATCCACATACCCTAGGCAAAATCTCTCATACAGAGCCACATCACCAACCAAAACATGCCCCAAGATTGGAGATATATTTGCTACTCCTCCTTTCCTGTCTGATATTTTATCAATAGGAATATTACTTTGAGATAAATGCCTTCAACAAGTCAGACAAAATCGGGACCAAGGCGACATCTCATGAGCTTTAGATGAATATTTTAGCCCAGGAAGACATTTCCACTAGAATATAGCAAACAACTCAGCTTAAAAGGCTATTAAAAACAGGTCTGTGCAACCAAACCCTGATCCAGGCTTACTCCTCCCTCAGGTTTAGAAGATCCTGCCTCCTCCCTGCACTTTTTCCTTTAAAAGCCAGAAAAACCCATATCTGATTTAATTCTCAGTACTAAAATGAACCTAAAAATAAAAATTCCTTATTCCACAGCCAGCGATCTCTTTCTTAAAAACATTGTCTAGGAAGATATGAGTAGGATATCCAGACAAGCTTGGTGAGAGGAGCACTATGATAGGGAGATTATAACTACTCAGGATATAGGAACTACATCATACCGGATTACATCTATGGCTCACACATTCATGACAGCAATAAATCAAACAAGCAAACAAGAAACAATGCTTTAATTATAGACAGACAAGAAATTAAAAAAAAAAAAAATCCCATGAAACTCCCTTCCCATAACAGCTCCTAATCCCCCTAAGACAATTTTTCCCCAATGCTGGAAAGGTTTCCACTAGAAAAACAAAATATACCTCCCTACATGTCAAGTATGATAAGCCACTGGAACATTTAAACTTAAGAGAAGGCAACCCTCAGCCCAGACAATAAGAAGGACACCCACTCTACCTAAAATTAGCCATAGATAACAAGCCATTTGCATGCCTATTCACACTAGAACAGACAAGACAATTTTAAGATGACAACAACAGACTCCACACAACTGACAAATTATCCCTGGGTGCCAGCTCCTAGGCATAAGGGGTACCCTCATGTCAGGCTGTGATAAGAAGTCTGTTTTCTGGTAGAGCTAAGGTTTGAACACTGCAGGCCCAATAGGCTGTCTTCAGCCTATAAGGGATGGTAGATGTTTGCCAAAGCTCCTAGAATACAGCTTCTACCATGTGGCTACATCTCTTCATAGGTCTGTGACATTTGGTCACATCAAAAGGGGTCACATCCCCAAATCCTGCCACAGGTAGAGGCATGGCCATGCAGCCCTAAGCCATCCCCATGTTAATGAGACACCTAGAGACTTAGCCACACCCCTTCCCAGTTACTATTTTAACCTCACCCCTCCCTGAGGGAATGAGGTATGATCTCACCTATCCCATTCTCCACATGTCAATAAATGCCTTAGAACTATGAACTGTCTCTATTCATCTTCATCTGCTGTGAGAAACAATGGAACCTGCCTTTGCCTAATGAATCACACATCTACCATCCCATTGAAGCCATCTCAGAGTTTCCAGCCACAACAGACTTCCACCCAAGCCAAAGTAGCTTGCCAGTGTCCAAGCCGCTAACCGGGTCCCAGTGGGGACCCCAGCTTCACTTCTAGCTCTTCTGCTGCATGCAGTGAGCCTGGGGTGCCCAGAGCTGGAAAACCCACAGAGATGGCTGCCGTATGTTCTCCAGGAATGGGCACTCCTCCCTTACCCGAGGGTTGGGCCTCCACAAAGCCTTTCTAGCCTGAAGGACTGTGGGTGGAGGCACTTGACCACCTCCAGGGCAGATGTGTGGGACTTCACTCTACCCCAGACCATTTGTTCCCACACTGTCATACATTTATCACCAATCAGGCCTACAGGTAGGAGGACTCTGATGGAGCTACTTGCCTCATACAACCCTCTGATAGCTCAAGTAACCACCAATCTTCTAGAGAGATATATCTTAAAAGCCCTAGAGGCAGTATTTACTACCAACTCAGAGAAAGACTACATCAAAATAGATGATAATACCTACAAAGAAAATTATACAAAATGAGACCATAAAGCCCTCCTCCAAATCACCCCCAATTCTAAAAGCCACTATTAGATTTGATACTTACTGTCTTGATTGGCTCTCCAATGACACCATTTGAGTTCCACAGTGGTTTCTATCAAGGGAGAAGCTTAAAGCTCTCACACAACTGGTAAAAGAACAGCTTCTACAACACATTTGCCCATCCCACAGGATCATGGAACACCTCTGTATTCACTACAAAAAAATAACACTCTGGGGATAAAAACTACTACAAGATGTGAGGACAACTAACATAACCATGAAAGTCTGGGCCTCTCCCAAAAGGGGGCTGGCACACATCTCAGACATCCCTGCCAATGTTACCCTATTAACATCGCATATAAAAGACTGCTGTTTATTTTTTCCCCATATCTCTCTGCACCCTGAGACTGAGAGTGCTTTGAATTCTATACCAGCTTCATAATATGAATAGACTATTCTTCCTCATGGACTTGTTAACAGTCCAAACTTTTTCCTGGAAGCTATAGCCACTACATTAAAACCTTACATAAACAAATGACACAATATATATATATATATATATATGGATGACATCTTAATATGGCAAGAATCATCTACCTCCCACTCCCAAATTAAAGACCTGCTAATTCCTTCTGTATCTGTCCTAGGATTCAAAATCTCCCCTCATAAAATTCAACTTATTCTGCCCATTGCATATTTAGGAATAGAAATCTCCCTCACCTCAATATACTCTCTCAAACCCGTCATTTATTCCTGTCAAAAATTAACTCTTGCCTCCCTCAAGAGACTTTTGGGGAACTTAAATGGCCTTGACCCTGCCCCCCCCACAGACACCATTCAAACGCTCTTTAACTTCCTAAAAGGAAATGAAAGACCCTCCTCCCCATGAACACTGTCTCCTGAAGCAATCCAATCTCTAAATTCTGTTAATGCAACCCTAAAATACATGGCTTTTACTAGATATAACCCAACAATGCCCATACAGATCCTTATCTTTAATTCCACCCTTACACTGGTAAGAGCTGTATACTAACCCCAGGGGGTGCTGTAATGGTTCAACACCCCAATGGGTGGTACATCCAGGATTCTAAATGAAGTAGATGCATGCACTAATATAATTAAAACTGGCAGTGGCAGAGCTCTACAAACATTAGGAAAAGAACATGTCATTATTGTCATCCCCTTTTCCCACTCCAATATTCAATATTGAATATAATCAAAAATTACTCTTGCTTTGGTATCAGCTTAATAGGATTTTCAAGAAAAATTGACAACTATTATCTTAAGGAAAATGGTCTCTGTTCTCCCTCTGTTGAGATGGCTGCCCTCTAATTATTTCTAAAATAGCCCATAGTTCAAGCTGCCCTAATATTTGCCAATGAGGGAAAGAGGGAAGCTCCCCCTAAATACACACACACACACACACACACACACACACACACACACACATATATATATATATATATATATATATATATATATATATACTATCTATCTAGCCCTAAAAGAAGTCAAGGGCCTCCTTATCCTCTTTTTATACAGTGTATATGATGTCAATTTGCTCCCTGGCTATCAAGATTCTTTATCAAACTAGATACCAACCTATATTCCCCACTACTCATTCAGGTTTCTACTCCCTTACAGGAAAGAGCCTACCATATCTACATCCATCACGTCATATCTTACAGTCTCCTGTAAGGCTTGATAATGGAGGGAAATGTTTGCTGACCAAAGGAACATTCATAGCCGTCACTGAAGCTTAACAATTCCAGTTATGCACATACACACTCAAATATAAAGGGGCTTCATGCCTTTTTCTGCCATATACCTCTTACTCAACTCCAAAGGATAATAAAAATATACTTCTCTTGTGCATCCCTTATTATCACCCGAGCATTACAAACAATGGACAGAAATCATTGAGACATAAGATCAATGCCTTACAGCAAATTGATGTCACCCACATCTCCAAATTTGGTAAACAAAAATATGATTTTGTTACCATAGATACATACTCGAATTTTATATGGGCTACAACCCAAACAGGTAAAATCTCAAAAAGGTTCATTCACCACATGCTCTCCATCTTTGCATCATGGGTATTTCTCAACAGATAAAAACTGATATCACTAGCTCTGAATTCAAAAATCATTTACACACATTGGGAAATTCCCTACCACGCAGGGATCCCCCACAACACTCAGAGCCAAAGAACATAAAAAGAACACATCAAACCCTAAAAGCCCAAGTTTTAAAACAAAAGACTACCACCTACTCCCCCAAGTACAATTAATGATAGCTCTGACTACACTAAACATATTTAACATCTGCAAAAACTCCAAGCACCCTCTAATCTTCCTTTATTGGCTTACACCAAAATTACTTCTCCATCATAATATAGTGGTGTGATCCTTGGGATGTATTTTAGAAGGTACCTGGCCAATTCATTACAACTGGGAGGGGTTCTGCTTGTATTTTCTCACGGGACCAGCCTAAGCCTAACTGGGTTTCCACCAAAAATGTCTGAAATGGCCCCACCAACACAGAAGATACAATGCTTCTAGCTTGCATATCGGGCAGCATAGGAAGCACCATGCCCAAAGGAACAAGGTTTCCCAGAAGGACATCAATGACCTGGTGACTTCTACCCAGTCCATGTGTCCTTAACAAGTTCCACTCACTTCTATTCTCAGGGCTGTTTTTGTCATTTTTCATACTAACTCTGCTACTGTCCAGCTTCTCCCTAGCCTTCCCAACACTTACCACTGGAGACTCTTCCTAGGGAGACATACAACAGACACAACAAAATCATAGGAACTCAGAATTGTCCACTTGAAGGGTGTTGGACCAGGATTGAGATTTCCCCTACACCTGGATTCAATCTCCACTACCCCCAGCCTTTCTTCTGCTTTCCTTACCAAAACACGGATGATTGTCTCTAAAAAGTCTCCACATATGGAGATTGCAGATATTGGAGCTGCAGAATTTAATCCACGAACCATAGCAGCACCATGCATGCCAACCTTCAACCCCATTTTCCACTTTCCATCATCCATCCATGGGATGAACGTTGGTGAACAACTGTCAGGGTAAACTCTACCCTAATAGCTACATCAATTACACCATATCTTACCTACATGTCAGCTTGTCCCTGTGAGCTTTCCCCTTTACCAATGATTTTTTACCCATGTTAATATTTGTCAGCAGGATAATCAATCTCAGAGGCATCCCCAAGCTATCCTCTCCTGGCTACAGTGCATCCAATATACAACTGACCTCTTTTTCTTAACCATCCGTCCAACTCTTCCCAGTGATTTTCTGTGCTTCTTTCTATCACCAGCTGTTCCCGTTAACATTTTTCTTTATGAACTCCATGAACCCTTACCCACATGGAAAGTACAAGACATTCCTCTCTTCAATATAATCCACACCTTCTGCAGTGTTGGAGCCTCCTTCAAATCCCATCTTACATGTGCCATGACATCACCATCACCATATCAGTTCTTCTCTATAAACCTAAAGAACTTGCCTTGTAGATGGGAGAAAACAAAAAAACAAAAACAAAAACAAAAATGAAGGAAAGAAAGAAAGAAAGAAGGAAAGAAAGAAAGACAGGAAGGAAGGAAGAAAAGAAAGAGACAGAAATCTTCATCCCTCCTCTGCTTGTTGGGCTGGGCCTTACTGTCTCTCTAGGTACTACAGGAACAGATGGAGCAGCCCTCGTACAAACATAGCATCTGGCCAGCAACTTCCAGGACAACCTTGATCCAGTAATGGCTTCCGCTGTAGACAGCCTTGAGTCCCTTCAATGCCAAATAATCTCCTTAGGAGGAGTTGTTCTCTAAAATCAGAGTGCAGTGGATATACTGAATGCTGAACAGGGAGGGACTTGCATTTCGCTAGGGGAAGAATGTTACCTTTGTGTCAATGAATCCTGACTGGTAGAATTAGATATACAGATGCTCAGAGAACTCCAGGGGGATCTCCTGGCATGATATACTTCCAACATTCCTACCCCTTGCTTCTTTAACCCATTGGTTACTTGGCTTCTGCTCCATGATGCCATAGTAGCCACAGGAACTTTGCTTCTTTTGACACCCTTCCTCATCCAATTTCTAAAGCAGCAGATGAGTATAACCCATAGATCCTTTATGTACCAGAAACTTCACAGCTCTCCACATTACTAGGAGCCAGCAAAATCACTAAATAACAAAACACTTATCCAATAAAGAAAAGACCAGATAATGACATCAAAAGATATCACCAATAACATAACTACTAATGATTAGAACCCAGCACAAAACCACATATGAAAAGGCAATAACCTTGTTGCAGTAGGTCCTGAAAAATACAGTGCAGATAAAATATAAGACAAGGCCTTTAAAAGAGCAAGTATGAATATGTTAAAGAATCTTGAAGAAGATATGAATAAACCCTTTAAGAAAATCAATGAAACTTAAGCAAACAGTAGAATGAAATTAAAACAATTCAAGAGGTGAAAGTATAATTTAAAAATAACATATCAAATTCTCATCCATATACACATTCATAGATATTAAAATAAAACTGGAAATAGAAATTTTAGGATGCAAACCAAAAATCCCAAAGGCAAGTCTTACTAACAAATTACAATATTTGTAAGATAGAATTTCAGGCATTGAAAACATGGTAGGCAAATGGATAACTCATTACAAGAAAAAAAATAAATATAAAATAAAATCAGGCACAAAATGTCAATGAAATCTGGGACACTATAAAAGACAGAATCTTCACATGATAATCAAAGAGGAAACAGTTGAGTAGATGGGTAGGGGAGCACCCTCACAGAAGCAGAGTGAGGGGGAGGGGATAAGGGGTTTCCAGAGGGAGGACCAGGTAAGGGGATAACATTTGAAATGTAAATGAAGAAAATACCCAATAAAAAATAAAAGTTAAAAAGAAAAACTCAGATTAAAGGCAGAGAAGATTTTTTGTTTTTTGTTTTTTTACAATAAACCCAATCATAGAAGAAAATTCTCCCAATCACAAGAAATAGGCAACTATCAAGGTATATAAAGCATACCTGCTGTTCTAAAAATAAAATATTAATCATTCAATTTTACCAATAAATGCTTGGGAACCATATGCTGGGGTAAAAGCCTGCTAGCTTAGAGAGGTAGAGAAAATACCTAACTGACCTTCTTCAGCAAACATCCTATCAGCCATAGGATGATTCTTCTCTCACTCTGTTTCAAAAAAACTCATTCAAAATGAATTTCTCTCCCTTCTACTTCCTGTACACTAGTCTTTCCTTACTATTTTTTTTCCTCTTAATAATTCTATATTCCCTTCATGTCAAATGGTTGTTTGGCCTATGGTTGTAAATAGGATTAAATAAATATTCCTATTTAGAATATTAAAGCAGAAAGCTCTTAGATTAAAATTATTTGTTAAGGCTGAGCTGCACCACAATTCAAAACAGTTATTTTTCCAAAAAATAACACCATCTATGAGTTCCAAGTGTGATTAATATCCTGAAACACATACCAAACACAAAATAAACAGGAGCAGAAAAGAAATTCCCTATGACCCATAAATAAATAATGGATGTGTTGAACAAAGAAAAGTATTAAAGTTTGAAAAGAGCATGCCATATAACAAAAAACTATATGCACATAAGAATGACACCTGACTTCTCAATGGTGAGACTGAAAGCCAAAAGGGCCTGCAGCCTCAAGACCACCAGAGAGCAGAGACACCAGACAGACTATTACAAAGTGCAACAATAAAAGTTACAATGGAAGGATAAATAAAAATATTACATAATGAAACCAAATTTGTGCTATTTGTACCTATCAATACACCTCTACAAAAGACACTATAAGATAAACTTAATTTTGAAGAGAGATCTCAAAATACAACATCAAAGATTTGGGGAAAACATAACAATTTGGCAGAAATTATCAAACACTGTTAATTGATAATTGCCAATATTAATGGTCTCAAATTCCTAGTAAAAATATACAGAAAATGCAAATTCAATTACAAATCATGAACCTATCTTCTGTTGTGTGGAAGAACTACACCTCATCATCAAAAATAAATATCACCTTAGGCTAAAAGAATGAAAACAAAAATGTTACAAACAAACCCAAGAAATGAGTATGTGTAATTCTAAAGATTCATTTCATAAAGGCTAAAAGCATACAAGTGACATTTTGGAGATGACATATCATATTGCATGTTCGGTGATAGATAATTCCGAATTGCAAAGCTTTCAGAAATCTCATCTCAGGATTCATTCTTACATTTGTTATGTCTTTCCTGTCACTACTAAATTACTCTAAAAATATTTGGGCATTAGCCTACCCTATTGGACAGATTTTCTGCAGATCAATGACTATGTATGCCTTTGTAACAATGTTATGTAGACAAATGGTGATTTCTTAATTCTTTTTTTTCATGTGTTTAGTATTTATTTCATTTTATTAATTTGTGTATTGATATATATACAGGTGTGCATGGACATTTACACTATGTGACAACCTCAGGTGTCATTTCTCAGGAGCTATACACACATGCTTTTGAGACAGGGTGTCTCATTTTTACAGAGATCTTATCAAATTGTCTAGACCGTCTAGTCATGGAGACTTAAGAATGCAACTGTGCCTGCCTTACCAGCACCAGGTTTATAGGTGTGAGCACCACAACAAGCAGTTTATTTAATTAGAGTTCTGGGCCTCAAACTTAAATCCCATACTTTTACCAACAAAGTCACCTGACCAAGCCTATTACTCATCTCTGATTATGTTTTATCTGTCATAGTTTTTTTAAACAGAATAATACAACTTCTTTAATACAGTTTTTAAAAATTGTGCACAAAATTTTATTTAGTAAACTTATTTCTAGGAATTTATGTTGACAGAAATATGTATGCAATGTGGGATATCTATCACAATATTATATACAATGGTGAAATATGACTACATGTCAAAATTAAATATATAACTAATAAATCATGAAAATACTTGTAGATGTTTCTATAATAATTAAAATGCTATTTTGGGCTAAAACTTTGCTAGCCAATATTATCATCATCTCATACTTTCACAATATAAATATGATGAAAATAAATTAAATCACTTAGTAACAGTTTATGCAATAAGAAATTATTACTGATACATCAACTCTTACAGTTTTATAGGCCATTCATTTTTTTCTACTTTCTAATAACAAAGGAAAGTTGACTTCAATCAATATAGCACAAAACCTAATCTCATAAATCACACATTTAATGCTGTTTGTTTTCAGTAGGTTTTGAAAACATTACTATTGTCACACTCAACTAGAAATAAGTTGGTAGCTCCTGACTAAATTCAGAGAAAATAAATACTGGCCTTCTAAAAACTACAGCCTCTCTAATGTGAACATAATATTCAAATACCTCCAATGTTATCCCTTGAAGATATGATAGCTTCACTCTGAGCAAAGAGCAACATTCTTTTGTGTTTCCCAAAGCCATTACACTGAGATTCATCAGATATGTATAACACCTGCTGAGGTTCCCCCTTAAATATTTCTATTTGACCAGTATGAAATGTCATGCCTCATCTTTTTTGAAACTGTTGGTTGAAAGTTGATTTTATTCGATATTAGAATGGCTACTCCAGCTTGTTTTTGGGGACCATTTGCTTAGAAAATTGTTTTCCAACCTTTTACTCGGAGGTAATGTCTGTGTTTGTAACTGAGTTATGTTTCCTGCATGCAGCAAAATGCTGGGTCCTGTTTATGTATCCAGTTTCTTAGTCTATGGCTTTTTATAGGGGAATTGAGTCCATTTATGGTAAGAGATAATGAGGAAAAGTGATTGTTACTTCCTATTATTTTTGATATTAATATTATGTTTGTGTGCCTATCTTCTTTTGGGTTTGTTGAAAGATTACTCTCTTGCTTTTGCTAGGGTATAATTTCCCTCATTGTTTTGGTGTATTTCATCTATTTTCCTTTATAGGGCTGGATTTGTGGAAAGATATTGTGTAAATGTGGTTTTGTCATGGAATATCTTGTTTAAACAGAGGTCTATGGTAATTGAGAGTTTTGCTTTAGGTCTGTATGAGATCTGCTCAGGATCTTCTAGCTTTCATCGTCTCTGGGGATAAGTCTAGTATAATTCTGATAGGTCTGCCTTTATATGTTACTTGACCTTTGTCCTTTACTGCTTTTCATATTCTTTCTTTGCTTAGTGCATTTGCTGTTTTGACTATTATATGACAGGAGGAATGTCTTTTCTGTTCCAGTCTATTTGGAGTTCTGTGGGCTTCCTGTGTATTCATGGAAATCTCTTTCTTTATGTTAGAAAAGTTTTCTTCTATAATTTTGTTGAACATGTTTACTGGCCCTGTAATTTGGGAATCATCGTTCTCTTCTATGCCTATTATCCTTAGGTTTGGTCTTCTCATTGTGTCCTGGATTTCCTGGAGTTTTGTGTTAGGAGATTTTTTCATTTTGCATTTTCTTTGACTGTTGTGTCAATGTTTTCTATGGTATCTTCTGCACCTGAGATTCTCTCTTCTCTCTCTTGTATTCTGTTGCTGATGCTTGCATCTATGACTCCTGATCTCTTTCGTAGGTTTTCTATCTCCAGGATTGTCTTCCTTTGTGATTTCTTTATTGTTCCTATTTCCATTTTTAGATCCTAGATGGTTTTGTTCATTTCCTTTACCTGTTTGATTGTGTTTTCCTGTAATTCTTTAAGGGATTTTTGTGTTTCCTCTTTAAGGGCTTCTAGATATTTACCCATGTTCTCATGTATTTCTTTAAGGGAGTTATTTATTTTTCTTCTTAAAGTCTTCTATCATCATCGTGAGGAGTGATTTTAGATCTGAATCTTGCTTTTCTGGTGTGTTGGAGTATCCAGGACTCATTGTGGTGGGAGAACTGGGTTCTGATTATGCCAGCTTGCCTTGGTTTCTGTGCCTTATGTTCTTGCCCTTTCCTTTCACCATTTGGTTAACTCTTGTGTTAGGTGGTCTTGCTCTCTCCTACTGTGGCTTGCTTGTCCCTTCTTCAAGCTTCTGCATCAGTACTCCTTGGAGACCAGTTCTCTCTGAGATGAATTTTTGTTTGGAGAGCTGTGGTACAAGGTCACTTCTGGGGTGCAGACAGAAACCAGAAGAATCTAGTCCCCAGCTGTTCATTGGTTCCTGTGTCCTGATGGCTCTGCGAGGGTCCCTCTTGATTGAGAACTTTGAACAGAAGTGGTGGTCTTGCCTGTCTTCAAAGGTGTGTAGGCACTCTTGGGAGACCAGCTCTCTCCTGGCACTATTTGAGTATGGAACCCTGTGTCATGTCACAGGATCAGCTCCCAGGCCACAGAAGGAAACTAGAAGGCCACAACTCAGTCCCTGTGTTCTGTGGGTTTCAGGCACATTCCTCTGGAAAGAGGTGATGGCCTTACCCCCACTCACAGGCTTGTTCACACTCCTGGGAGGCTAGCTTTTTCCCTGTGCTATTTGGGTGTGGAACTCTGTAGCACAGACCACAGGCATAAACTGGAAGGCCCCCGGCCCAGGCTGCTTCTCAGTCCCTGTCTCCTGAGGGTTCTGTGTGGGTTTTGCTAAGCAGTGGTCCTTGTCTTACCTTTGCTCAGAGGCTTGTCCACACTCCTGGGAGGCTAGCTTTCTTTTGGTGCTATTTGGCTATTGAGCCCTGTGGCTCAGACTGAGGTCCCCGGCCACCTATCATGAGATATTTAAGCAATATGGAAAAGCTCTAAGGTGAAAACATCTTAGGCTACCCAAGGAGTACTTTCACAAGGTACTACATAAGTCTCTTGGTACCCAGGCTTGTCTTTTGGTGTCTAGTGTTGAGGTGTCATCTTTCCTTTCTATATATGTACCCATGCATTTAAAATATTTATTTGTTTACACTTAACACTGGTTTTCAATATATTTTTTTTTTTTTACAAACCCTACAAAACAAACTGCTATACCTGGAAATGTTCTCATTCAAATGCAAATTTTGATTATTGTATTAATATAATTTATCTTAAAAATATTATAGATTTATCATCATATACTATTGGGTGAGAGGTAAGAAAATATGGACTTGACATAAAACAGTGCATTAAAAAAATTTAAGTGAAGATAGGGAACTCTTGAAAAAAATCTCTCAAATAATTAGGTCTTTTGACCCAGGATATTGAATAGCAGATGTGCTTCCCAATGTCAGCCTTTTGAGGCATTAATCAGTTTAAGATCATAAATCTTATGTCTTCATATTTGATCTCATTTATTCAACCAGATTATCATTCACTACTGAAAGCCATGAGACCAACATGAGTCATTTAATATAAGTATTCTTGTATCATTATCTGATTAAAACATATGCCTGTTTTTCTTAATAAATAGAAAGCACTGCTGTAATAAGATCAGAACTTTTCTGATGTGTCCATGGAGAATGTCTGAGTCCACACACTCTGGCCTGAGACTGGTCACAATAAGGACACATGGACATTTTTATTCCTGTAGGAGATGAGTAAGGGGAAGCTGCACCCCATACTGACTGAGCTTACCTTGGTACCCATAGGTATAAACAAGCTAAAACGATTTCTTAAAGAAAAACTAGAACATGTAGGTCTGAAAATCTGTATATGAACCAAGGACTGGAATGACCTGTCTTACATCCTGAAGTATACAATAACAAAAGGGAATTCTGAATAAAAATTTATTCAAGATGAAGTCAGAGTATTCATTCAAAACAAAAGCACAGTTAAGACTTATAGGAACAGAATGGACTATATGGAAGACAAGCTAAGGGTGAGTTTGAGCTTGTGGAGAAGTCATTTGAAATCACTGTACACTAGGCTCTGAAAGCCAGTAGAGCAGTGATATACCTTGGAGCCTAATAAAGAATCATGTGACTATCATGTCCACAGAGTTTGCAATATGTGGTTGTACTTGTGGGGGAAAAAGCAGAGTGGTGCATTTTGGAATTCAAGCCAGTAATATCTGAATTCTCTGTAAGACACAGAAACTGAGAAGCCATTGGTTCCTTTGGTGCATCTTTGAGTGCTGTTTAGCAAGAACTCCTAATCTGTTCTTCATACTATAATATCTTTTGTGCTAGAACTAGTTTCATGGCCCTTGCTTTGCTGGGAAATGACGGAAAAGATACCAGGTGTGTATCTACAAATCATCCTGAATGCCTCGAAAGTACTGCTCCTGGATTTTTTTTCTCAACCTATTGCCAATTGCTTATCTCATAGGGAGGAAGGGCAACTGTGGTCAGATGACAGCAAGGTGGTTGTTTGTTTTCTCTTAGATCTGTCATGGCTCTTTACAGTTTTGTTAAAAATGTGATTGTCAGATGCCTCCTTTACATATCTTTCAATAGTAGCAGAGTTCTAAGTAGTGGTATGAGTGGGTGGTAATGAACCAGCCTTCTTTAAATCCATCCCCTAAGGCATGCTTCTAGATGATTTGCTTAGACCTTTTACTTTGAATGTATGTAATAAGTAACCATCAAGTTCACTTTACTAAATTTCATATGTGAAGCAGCAGAAAGCCTTAGTCCACCTGAGTGTATGAATATAAAAGAGTTAGGGAAGTACCAAGTTCTTTCTTCCTCACAGAGTACACCAATGGTACATGAGACAGTCAGAGGAATGAGTGGTACCCTGGCTTCCATGCTTGGTCTACATTTTGATAGATTTTCTTCTTAATGTTTTCAGAACACATTAGTTTTGTTTTGAATGGAATTGTCTTATTTAAATGCCTTTGAATGACTTACCATCTTGTTTGTGTAGAGCTTTGAAACAATATATGTGTATATATATATATATATATATATATATATATATATATATGATTCTGCCCTAGTTGAACAGAATGAAATTTTGATATACCTTTAATTTGTTCAATCTTGTATGTAGAGATTGAGTTATCAACAAAAAAATCATTCCTTTTTATGATCTTAAAAATATATGTTTTTATGCTATTCTGTCAGGTAGTACACAAAGTTATTGCTTGAAAAGAATCAGTAGTAATGATAGCAACAGTGAAAGCATATAGCAAAGAAACAGAAATATTTTGGGAGAATGCGATGAGGAGTGAAGCCCAGACTTTCACTTTCAACAACTACAAAATTTGATAGTTCTCATTACATAACTTAGAAAAATCATAGTGAAAAAAAAATGGTACACATAAGATTTTTTAAAAAAATTGCTTTCTTCCCAGTATTCTTCTAGAGAGGTAAAAATAGGGGAGTTCAGAACATCTGATTGTTTATTTTCTTCAGCAATAGAACCAGAGAGGTTAGCAGGTACACAAGTATGAATCTATTGCTTTCGAAAAAAATTCATACAATAAAAACAGAATCTGAAATAAAATTGAATGTTTCATAAATTAACCATAATATATGAATTGAAACAGCCAATTCTAATTGTTAAGCTGATATAATGTAAGTATTAATAGATTGAAGAATATATGGACCATGAATCCCTCCTAATATCCTTAGATGATACAACAATAAAATAAGTACCTTCCTGTGGAATGGGAGAGGTTGGACAACGTTTGAAATCATGAAATCAATTCACATAAGAAAATTTCATTACTTATGAACTAAAAAATGATTTTTTTATATTTCCATAGTAATCTGCAAATGAAATTTGAAAATCCATAGAGATTCATAATGCTGAAATAAACTGATGCATAAAATTATTGTCATCAGGTCCTCTCTTGATTTGCTAGTATAGCAGGAAGTATAAGGAAAATTAGTATTTACTGGCCCTTCTGTTGTACATAAATCCCTTCCAAAAGTATATCCTCTTGTACTATAATACTTCTAGGACACAATTTAGTGTGGAAAGTAAGCTTAAAGGATGTGAAGAACAACACAATACACGAATACTGTTTTTTGTCTGGATTCAAAGACCTACAGTTTTTTACTAGCTTCTTGGGATGATATATAAGGACTGTCCAATAATACCTCTTGTTCTAGAGTTTTATCATATTAATTAGTGCCTTGGTAATACTAAGTTCAGCTCATAAGGCAAGGAAGGACTTGCAAATCCATGCATCCCTGCCAAGCACTAATTTATCTAGGTTGTAAAGTTAGGTTTTTCACAAGCTGTCATGGGAAAGAGGTATAGAGAGTCAGTAAATAAAATAAAAATGTGTAGCAGTGGGGGATGAGGAATTGGGAATTGCCACTGGTGGGTCCCAGACACAAGGGAAGCTAGAGGCTCCTAGGACCCTATGGGGATGACTTTAGCCAAAATGTTCAGCAAAGGGGAGATAGAACCTGTAGAGACCACCTTCAGTAGATAGACAAGGCCCCTCATCAAGGGATGGGGCCACCCATTCATCCTAAAGTTTTTAACCCAGAAATGTTCCTGTCCAAAGGAAAGACAAGGACAAAATCCAGAGCAGAGACTGAAGGAAGGGCCATCTAGGGACTGCCCCACCTGGCAATCATTCAAATTTTATGACTTGTTTTTTAATAGTTTAATAATATTCTGTTGTATGATGAATGTACCACATTTTCTTCATCTATCCTTCATTCCAGGGACATCTAGGTTATTTCTAGTTTCTGACTACTATGAATTAAGTTGCTACAAACATAATTGTGAAATGTTGGGCATCTTTTGTGTATATGCCCAGGAGTGGCATAGCTGGTTCTTGAGTTCCGTGAAAATGCCAAATTGATTTCCAAAATGGTTGTACAAGTTTGTAATCTACAAGCAAAAGATGAGTATTCCCCTTGCTCTACATCCTCACTAGCATGTACTATCTCTTGAGTTTTTTATGTTAGCCATTTTGATTGGTTTAAGATGAAACCTCATAGTTGTTTTTGTTTGCATTTCCCTTATGACTAAGAACTTTGAGCAGCTCTTAAATGCTTCTTGGCCATTCAAAATTCCTCTGTTGCAAATTCTGTTTATTTCTGTACCTCATTTTTAATTGGCTTATTTGAGTTGTTGGTTCCTTCTTGTGTTCTTTATAAAGTTTGGATATTAGGCCTGTGACAGATGTAGGGTTGATGAAGATAATTTCCCAATCTGTGAATTGCTGATTTGTCCTATTGACAGTGTCCTTTGCCTTACAAAACTGGACAGCTTCATGAGGTCATATTTATCAATTTTTGATCTTAGAGTCTGAGACATTTGTGTTCTGTTGGAACTTTTCTCCTATACCAATGTGTTCAAGGGCAATCCACACATTCTCTTGTTTAAGATTTAGTGGATCCGCCAGGCAGTGGTGGCACAGCCTTTAATCCCAGGACTCAGGAGGCAGAGGCAGGTGGATTTCTGAGTTCAAGGCCAGCCTGGTGTACAGAGTGAGTTCCAGGACAGACAGGGCTACACAGAGAAACCCTATCTTGAAAAACCGAAAAAAAAAAAAATTAGTGAATATAAGTGATAAACTCCTTCAGCAAATTAGTGAGATATAAAATTAACTCAAAGAAATCAGTCACACTCCTTTATAAAATGATAAATGGACTGAGAAAGAAATTAGGAAAACAACTCCCTTTCCAATAGCCATGGATAATATACAATATCTTGGTGTAACTCTCACCAAACAAGTGGAAGATCTGTATGACAAAAACCACAAATCTCTGAAGAAATGAACTGAAGAAGATATCAGAAGATGGAAAAATCTCACATGCTCATTGATAGATAGGATTTATATAGTGAAAATGGCCATCAAACCAAAAGAAATTTAGACATTCAAAGTAATCTCTGTCAAAATTTCAATACATTTTTTTGTAGACTTTGAAAGAGCAATTCTTAGTTTCATATGGAAAAATAAAAAACTCAAGATAGCCAAAACAATCCTGATCAATAAAAGAACTTCGGGAGGAATCACCATCCCTGACCTCAAGCTTTACTACAGAGCAATAGCAATAGATACTGCATGGTTTTGGTAAAAAAAAATAAAACAAAACAAAAAAACAAAACAAAACAAAACAAACAAACAAACAGACACATTGGTCAATGGAATTGAATGAAAGATCCAGAAATAAACACAGAAACCTATGGGAACTTGAATTTTGATAAGGAAGACAAAACCATACAATGGAGAAATGAAATCACCATCTACAAATAGTGCTGGACTAACTGGATGTCTACATGTAGAAGGAAGGAAATAGATCCATACTTATCACCTTGCACAAAACTCAAGTCTAAGTAGATCAAGGACCTCAACATAAAAACTTATATAATTTGATGACAGTCTGACTTAATCTTAAGTGACCCAAAATTTAACAAGGATATTTTTTCTCTTCTCATATAGCTTTTCATTATTCTTTTGGGGGTTGTCCCATGCTTCTTCATATAAAATGCTCTCATCTGGAAACTGAGGGTTATAATCATAAACAACTTACAAGCAGTGTAGTAGCTGTGATTTTCATATTTGTGCTTACTGTGTCTTTTTAAAAAATCTGCACAGAGTCATTATAGGACAATGCCTGCCCTGGTCTGCCCTTTATTCTCACTCAGCCTCCATCTGTGAGGGTCACATGAGTAAAGTTTACAATCACAACGCCAAGCTACACTTAGTAGAAAAACCACATGTGGCAAAAAATAAGCAGCATTTAAATTGTCCAACTCAGAAAGTAGTAGATAATGTTGGTCATGAACATCAATAAACTTTCCAGTTTTATTCATTATAAATAATTAAATATATAATACAATGCTGTCATTCCTAAAGTATTAGAAATGTAAAATATTAAAAAACATTAATATCATGAAAATCAGTACTAAAGTTCTTATAGACCATTACTTGAAATATAAATGACAACTTTTTTGAGCAAATTTACATCAAGAGATAGTGAACAAGAATTAAATATTGTATTATATAATGAAGAGAAATGAAAGTATTTGTTTATACCAGTAGGCATATACACAAGTCTTATAATAGCTAAAATACTGATAGAACGTTATTGTTCATCTACAAATAAAGGAAAAAATTGTACATTTAAAGTAAGATGTATTACTCTTACATCTAAAGGTATAGACTGTTAAAAGATGCAGCTAAGTGGAAAAATATAAACACCATTTATCAATTTAAATGAAAGAAACTGTGTAAGAAATTCAAAATTATGTTATATTGTGTGAACAACTGGAAGACTAAAATACAATCTATAAACTTTAAGTAATAATTATATTTCCTGGCTTAACCAGGACATGAAAGGGTAGAAAATGATTAGCAAAGACATTTATGAGATAGGTCTGATTGATGATAATATTTTATATTTTTGTAGATCATTCAATTATATGACTGAAGATGATCGTCAAAATTAAGAAAACGTTAGTGTCTGTATTTTCAATGTGAAAATTTTTGGTTGTGCATGGAATTGATTATGTAGTTCTGAATATTAGAGTAAAGCAACTTCTAGGGTTGTTTTAAATTTTAAATGTATATGTGCATGCATATATGCCCCTGTATACCACGGGTATCAGATGACCCTGGAGCTAGAGTTCCGGGCAGTTTATTAACTGCTGGAATGTGGGTATTGGGCACTAAGCTCAGGTACTCTGCAAGAATATGCTTTACTCATAACAGGTGAGCAATCTATCTAGTTGCAGCTGGTTTTTATTGTCAACTTGACAATACCTAAAAGCAACTGGGAGAGGAGTCTTCAGCTGAATATTTGACTCCATTAGATTGCCATGTGGTCAGGTCTGTGGGGCATTGCTCTTATTGAAACTTGATGTGATAGGCCAGCCAATTGTGAAAGGAAGTTTATCAATGTAGCTAGACCTGTGTTGTACACGAAGGGTAGTTAAGTATTATCCAGGCATAGGCAGTAGGCAGCATTTCTCTGTAGGTTTTATCTCAGCACCTTTGAGTTGTTTCTGACTTCTCTCAATATTGGATTGTGACCTAAATATAGAAACTCAAATTCAAACTTTTCTCTGTGGGTCATTGGTGATTGTACTAAGAAGAATTTTGGGTAAAACAGTGAGCTAGTGTACAGTATAAAAAAGATCATGCAGAAGAGTGAGCATAATTATGACATGTGGGTCTATTACTTGAACTCTATCCAGCAACCAGTATAAACCTGAAATATTGACAAACATCCTAGGAAAACAATATCAAGGGCATTCTCCAGCTATTAGAATCTCTTTTATTTAGTTCTATTTTCCTCACCAGTCTGATCAGAAGACATTTTACTATAATTGAGGAAAAAAACAAAACAAAAAATGGTCCTTTATTTTTGCCCCCAAACATAGAAGGCAAATATTCAGGTTGCATATATTTGTTTTGAAACAAATATTATACCATATTTATAAAATCACTAACATCAAAACCATTTTTCATCAAGCCCAGTCTAAAGTTAAGCTATCTTGGCATTCCATCCAGTAGATGTAATGGATTTTTTTATATTTCTGATCCAGCCTTGGCACATGCTTCAGTGAGTATAATTAAACTATATAAAACAATTCTATTAATGACAATCTTCTTGCTGGGAATTCTCCCAATGTTTACTGATTTCTTTTCAGATCTGTATTTCAACCTGAAATTCTCATAACCAGTCTACTTTTTATTTCCTTTTCCTTACAAATTTTGGATTTACACACTAGTCAGGAGATTTTTTTGTATATGGTCATACCATTGTCCTATTTTTTTGGTGTTGGAATCCACTAAGGCATATATATTTCTAACACTGCTATAGCCTCCACTGATGTAATAAATAAATAATATATATATTATTATTTATATATATACATATATACATATATATATATATATATACTCAATTAGATCTATTTATATCAGGTACAAACTAGAAATAATTCATACAAGCAACAACATAGATAAAGTTATAGATTACTCTCTTTGAAAGAAACCAGTCCAAGACAATGTACACCATGATCTTTTATTCACACTCAGTCTGTGCAATCAAAGTTAATTCAGGAAAACAGAAGAACAATGTCTATTTAATCAGATACAAAGCAAAACTGAGCTAGGAAGGCCTACCAGAAGCTCTTTGATTAGATGTTGATATGATCTATAGGTGCATTTTGCATCTTATTGTAATCATCATGTATAAAGAAGATGTCTTAAGGCATGAACAATATAACACATAAGGCAATTTTATAAGAATATGAATCAAGACAAATTATAAATAATATCATCAAACAAGTATATGAATATATGCCCCCCCACACACATACACATATACACATACATACACATGGTATATACAGTTGCTCATGTAAGTACAATTAAAACATAGAAGTGCTTGCTTATTTAGAAACATTTGTACTGGGCATTGACCCAGACATGGGAACATACAATGAAAAAGATATAAAGTTGTCCTTTTTAGAGTAACTGCTAGGTATCATTCTGAAAACTAAAACCTGGAGAAAATTCAAGAATGAAATCATAAAGCACATTAGAATATTTGAGTAAGGATGCTTGAAGAATGGTAGGCAACAAATGCAACGTCTACTGAATGATTGTGTAATTGAAATGCTTACAGAGCAAAAAGCTAGTGGGTGTGTGTACTAATGATAAAAGGGAAGGGGGGTATAATATCAGATAGTCTGTTACTGTCCAGTGACTTCAGTGACCACGGGCTTTGGGCAGGATTTTAAATTACATATGTTACAGATATTGTATGTAAGCCTGAAATTCCAGGTTCATGAATCTGTACCACAAATTCCTCTTCTTTTCCCCATTTTACCTACCCCACACTCCAACATGCTATCATGTTTATTTCACATCAAGAGATTAGGTGAAATATTTTGCCAAATTAATAAATTATAGCCCAGGGGCTGCAGATGCTTTAGTGGTCAAGTGGATCAAACTTTAGTACCTAGTGTGCATCTTTGGTAATTCACAATTGACTATAATTTGAATTCCAGGAAACGTTATACTCTCTTTTGGCCTCTCTGTGCACCTGAGGCCATGTGCACATACCAAAACTTATAAATAGTCATACAAGCTTAATTAAAAAGGAATTTATAATACAGAAATAACATATAACATTGTTTATGTTTTATATGTAGCATGTTTAATCACTGTTCTAGCATTTCTTTACATTACATTAAATAAAATGTACATTGGAAGGATAATATTATCTATTATTTTCAAATGGAGAACTATAAATTCAAATGATTAAAGGTCACACATCCAATAAAAATAGATGGGTTTAAATAAAACACCAATTTATTATAATAATACATTTTATTGAAATACTGTTTTTCTAGCTTTATCTTAGTATAATTTTTTTCTTTTTCAAAATTGGTTAATTTGGCAAACATTTTCATAACTACTGGGGTGGTTAATAATTATTCCTAAGAGATGTATTGGTTTTTGACCCTGAATTTTGGCTAAAGGAACACTTCTGCACTGTCACCCACACAATTAGAGGAGGGATTAAACTTTTTCAAGTCTTCTAAGTCCAAGAATATATTTCCTTTTCAAATGGGTGCTATGTTAAAAAATATAAAATATGTAATAGAAAATAATTTTCAAATGTCTACTGAAAAAGATTTGGTATCAAGGAAGCCTTTGCAGCTATACCTTTTATTATGTTATTATGTTTGCTGATGTGTAGCAAAAGACATCATTGAACATTTCTAATGAAAATGTTGAATATAACTGCACACAAATCTTGCAATGAAGCACTATTCATTACCAAGAAGAATCTTACTACATCCACATCTCTAAAGATTCTAGAGATTCATCAGCTACCTCTTCCATTGATGGACACATTCAAATAGCCAATATTTCTGATAGGCATTACAGCAGTCTTTACAACCTGGAGTTTATTGTTTTTTCTCAGAGATGATAGATATTGGAAGCTTCATTAATTCTTAAGAGGATAGAAAAATGTATTATTGCTTTTAGATGCAGAGGAGGTAAAAATGCTCTGATACCAACAAGCTGTAGAATATATATCAAGATAAAATCAATGCAATTCAAGTTAATTTTCATTATGCTTTACCAGTAGTGAAAGGTTTTCTAATTCTGTACCAAACCTTCCTAATGCAGATGGAATGCACTCTTTCAATAGAATTAGTTCTACGAGATATGAGAGATAAAATTATTGAATTGAAATCTGCCATGAAGGGATAAATTGATTACAGGGCTGTTTTATTAGGAAAAACAGGAATTATATATATTTATAGCTAAGATAAGTTAGACTAAGTTAATTTGAACATATATTTTAATGTCAGTAAAGAGGAATTATTTATCTTGGTACAAGGAATTATCCATCTGTGGGTATGGAGATGAAATATAGAAATTTGGCCTGAGGGTGTTAGATGTCCCAGTGTAGGAGAATGCCGAGGAGGAAATTCAAGAGTGGGTGGATGGGGGAATACTCCCATAGATGCAGGGGGAGGGAAAGGAGATAGAAAGGTTCCAAAGGGGAGATCTGGAAAGGGAGAAACATTTGAAATGTAAATAAAGTATCAAAAAATTTAAAAAATAAAATTAAATTAAAAGAGAAATATGAACAGCAAGTTAAATGAAGGATTTCAAAGAAATAGTAAAGCTGAATTGGGCTAACCTATTTCTAAGAAATGTGTTTATGCTGAAACAGACAGACACCGAATGATGTGTGCTGTTGCTCATTTAAACCACTCTCTGAAGTGGAGTAAACAGGGCAAAGAAACAGTGGAGTAGCTGGGGACAGGAACCTTCTGGGTCTCCATCTGCACCCTGGAGCTAAGGTTGTCCAACAGCCCTCCACACCCAAATTCCACCAAAAGAGAGCTGGTCTCTGAGGATTGCTCTCACTACTAAGCCCAGAGGTGGGATCACCAATTTTTTCAGAATAACTGTCCAAAGAGGAATCTGCCAGGAGTGCACAAAGCACATGAACGGCAGAACAGCTGGGGACAAGATCCTTCTGGTTGCTATCTGTGCCCTGGAGCTGAGGCTGTCCCACAGCTCCACTCATACAAATCCTACCTAGGAGAGAGCTGATCTCCTTAGAAGTGCTAATACACCTAAAACTCACAGGCCTACAGGAAGGACCAGCACCATTCAGACACAGCAAGACCAATAAACACCAGAGGTAATCAGATGGAGAGAGGCAAGTGCAAAAAAACATAAGCAACAGAAACCAAGGCTGCTTGGAAGCATCAGAATACAGTTCTCCCACCACAGCAAGTCCTATATACCTAAACACATAGGAAAAGCAAGATTTGGATTTAAGATCACATCTCATGATGAAGATAGAGGACTTTAAGAAAGACATAAATAATTTCCTTAAATAAATACAGGAGAACAGGTAAACAAGTAGAAGATCTTAAATTGGAAACACAAAAATTCCTTAAAGAATTACAAGAAAACACAATCAAACAGGTGAAGGTATTAAACAAAACTATCCAGGATCTAAAAATGGAAATAGAAAAAAATAAATAAATCACAAAGGGAGACAACTCTGGAGATAGAAAACCTAGAAAAGAGATCAGGAGTCATAGATGCAAGCATCACCAAGAGAATACAAGATATAGACGAAAGAATATCAGGGGAGAAGATACCATGGAAAATATTGAAACAACACTGAAAGAAAATGAAAAATGAACAAAGCTCCTAACCCACAGTTAGAAGAAGAAGTCTAAGGATAATAGGTATAAAAGAGTGTGAAGATTACCAAATTAAAGTGCCAGGAACTATATTCAAAAAAATTATATAAGAAAGCTTCCCTAACCTAAAGGAAGAGATGACCAGAAACATATAAGAAGCCTACAGAACACCAAAGAGATGGGACCAGAAAAGAAATTCCTCCCATCACATAATAATCAAATGCTAAATTGATTATTTAGCATCACGCACTAAATGCACAAAAATAAAAGAAAGAATATTAAAAACAGTAAATGAAAATGTCAAGTGACATGTGAAAGAAAACCTATTGGAATTACATCACACTTCTCACCAGTGTCTATAAAAGCCAGAATATCCTGGGCAGATGTCATACAGACCCTAAGAGCACACAAATGCCAGCCCAGACATCATGCCACTCAGCAAAACTCTGAATTAACATAGATGGAGAAATCAAGATATTCCATGACAAAATGAAATTTACACAATATCTTTCAACAAATCCAGACCTGCAAAGGATAACAGATGGAAAACTCCAACACAAGGAGGGAAACTACACTCTACACAAAGCAAGGAAGAAATTTTCTTTCAACAAACTCAAAAGAAGATGACACATAAACATAATTCCATCTCTAACAACAGAAATAACAGGAAGTAACAATCACTTTTCTTTAGTATCTTTTAACATCAATATACTCAATTCCCCAATAAAAAGACATAGAATAACAGTCTGGATACATAAATAGGACCCAGCATTTTGCTGAGTACAGGAAACACATCCCAGTGACAAAGACAGACACTACCTAAGAGTAATAAGCTGAGAAAATTTTTTCAAAGTAAATGATCCAAGAAACAAGCTGGAGTAGCCATTCTGATATTGAGTAAAATCAACTTTCAATCAAAAGTTACCCAAAAAGATAAGGAAGGACACTTCATACTTATTAATGGAACACTCTATCAAGAAGAACTCTCAATTCTGAACATCTATGCTTTAAATGCAAGGGTACCCATATTCATAAAAGAAACCTTACTAAAGCTCAATGCACACATTGCAACTCACACAATAATAGTCGAAGATTTCAACATCCTACTCTCAGCATTGAACAGATCACAGAAACTGAAACTAAACAGAGATACAGCTAAACTAACAGAAGTTATGAACCAAATTGATTTAACTGATATCTATGGAACATTTCATCCTAAAACAAAACAAATATAGAGGTAGATGCATGCAGCCAACCACTGTGCTTGTCACAGGGACCCCAATGGAGGAGTTAGAGAAAGAAGTGAAGGAACTGAAGGGGTTTGCAACCCATAAGAAGAACAACAATATCAACCATCCAGACCCCCCAGAGCTCCCAGGGATTAAACCACAAAAAAAAAAAAAAATGTACATGAAGGGACCCATGGCTTCAGCCACCTACGTAACAGAGGACTTATTTCTTGGACATAAATGTGAGGAGAGGCCTTTGGTCCTGGGAAGGCTCAATGCCTAAGTATAGAGGAATGCCAGGCTGGTGAGGTAGGAATATGTGGGTGGGTGGGAAAGCACCTTCATAGAAGCAGGGAGAGGGAGGATGAGATAGTTTTTTTTTTTTTGGGGGGGGGAAGGGGAACCAGGAAAGGGAATAACATTTGAAATGTAAATAAATTAAATATCCAATAATAATAATAAAAAGAAGATGGAGCAAATTATAAAAATACAAAACAAAAGATTTATAACACTTGATTTAGAGGTCTAGATGATTTGAGAACTGTTGTAATTATTCATTCAAAAATTTGGATACTATATCTATGAATAAAACAACAATATTAAATTAGATATGTAAAATTTGTATATGTTAATTATATTGAAATGAATTTCATTAACTACATTGTGTAAAGTATTTTAATATAAAGAATCGGATTAACTGTATATAGGTTAGGGAAATGTTTGTTTTATATTTATTCAATTCCAAGTAAGAAAGAGATTTGATGAAAACAATAACATAATATCTACCAAATCAAAGGGAAAAGTAGCACAAATAATTTCTATTTTACTATGTCAAAAATAATCTAAATTCATGTTAATTTCATCAGCCTTAATTTCAGGAGCTACTACAAGTCAGATTTCTTTTAGTTTGCTCTAGGAAAACAAGAAACTTCTGTACAATAAAGAATGTTAAATAAGAAAAAAAGAAACTGGTGTTTGATTGAAGAAACAATTTTTCAGCTGTGAATGAATGATACTGTATTACAAATCCAAACATGATTAAGGAATTTACTCAGACATAGTTTTTTCAAATTATGCCACAATATTGATTTAACATCTTGACATCCATGTATCATGCATCATCACTCTACACAAATTAATTCTTGATCTCACACCATGTGGTAAATATTTCCATTGACTCTATTTATGAAAATTTAATGAGGGAATACAGATGGTATTTTAATTCCCAATAGTAAAGTAATAATCTAATGAAATGACAAAGATATCATTGTTTTCCACACCCAAGCCTTATTTCTTTACTCCAGTCTGTCCAGTTTTTATATTGTGATGGGCTTATTATAATTTAACAGCATAGTGATTTGAAGAGCATCTGTAGTCCACCTCAGTGACTATAAAATGCAGAATGCATTAGAGTCACAAAAGAATGTGGTGTATGCCTGTCTCTAACTGTGCTCCAAAGGTAAGTACATGTGCAATTTTATTGATTTTTATTAACTTTGTTCTTCGGAATTTTCATACAAGAATATAATATATTCTGATCCCTACTAACCAGGTTCGTTCCTAGATTCATGACTACTGGATTTGATTTGCTATTAGCCAGAGTCATCTGTGTGATCTTTGGATTGGAAATATAAGGTCACAATACTTTAAAAGGGTAGCAATGATTTACCCACTATATGTATCTTTCACTAGACATGGGTCCATATAGAAGATTACACTCTCCTATATCAATGACTGGTTGTTGAGAGACCCATTCATTTTTCTTTTTCTTTTACTTAATTTTCTTCAAACAGCATTTCACTGTATACCTTGGCTATTCTAGAACTCTCTCTGTAGACCAGGCTAGTCTTGAACTCACAGAGATCTGACTGCCTCATCCTCTTGAATGCTAGGATTAAATGTGCACACTAACAGTACATTACTGATTGGCTTTTTTTGTAGTTGTTGTTGTTGTTTTGTTGGTTGGTTGGTTGGTTTGGCTTGGCTTGGTTCTTTTGCTTTCTTTTGATTTTTTTGTCTGATAAAGCTACTCATCTTTTTTAAATTTTAAATCTGTTCTCCCATATATTGTATTTTTCATCACTCTTCCCCTTGCCCTTCTTCCCAAATACACTCCTCCATTTTCCCTTCAGAAAAGGGTAGGATATCAATTAAACATGGCATATCAAGGGGTAATAAAATGAGAGGAACCCATTCTTATGTAGGCACAATGCAGGCAATTCAGTTGCTTTGGGTTCCAGATTATGATGGGTATATCTTTCTTAGAAGATGGTATTCCATAGCTCTTCTCTATCTCTTCAATCTCTTTGCATGCCCTCTTTTGCAATGTTTGATGAACCTTAATTCTATTTCTTAAATTAAAATAAAAATTATGGCAAGGTAAATGAAAAGTCCTTTTCTTTCTAACATTTGTTTTTGTTGGGTAATGTTTTATATTCTTTATGGTATATGTATCATATGTGCACATTCTGTGGGAGTGATAGTAGAAAGTTATTAAGAATAAATTTTGAAACATCTAAATTATGAATTATTTGGCCTTAGGAGAAAACAGAAAGTTAATATCTGAACTTGTATGACAATCATTCACAGCTATAAAATAAACAAGTATGACTGCAGATCAGCATGACTGTTCATCACAATTATCTCCTCACATTGAAAATATGAGATTTAAATTTTTCTTTTGATTTTACGTTTCTGAAATTTTAGTGACTTATCCATATGGTTTATCTTTAAAATTATTGCTCTTGAAATGCTATTTAAAACAAAAATGATATATGAAGTTTAACTGAACCTAATAAACATTACAAACAAACTATGTAATATTTGGTTAAGTTTGATATTAGTGTTATAAAATATTAACTTATCAGAACACTGTGAGCTTTTAAATAGTGAGCTTTAAGCCAGCTACAGGTATATAGTGAGAGTCTGACTCAAAGGGGAGAGAGAGAGAGAAAGAGAGAGAGAGAGAGAGAGAGAGAGAGAGAGAGAGAGAAAGTCAGAGAGAAACAGTGGAAGAGGCATAGATATGGACAGAGTGAAAGAAAGAAAGAAAGAAAGAAAGAAAGAAAGAAAGAAAGAAAGAAAGAAAGTAAGTTAGTTGAGAGGGAGGGAAGAAGGAAGGAGGAGGGAGGAGGGAGATGGGAGGAATGGAGAAAGTAAAAGTATCAGAAAAAAATCTGATTACATTCTGTTAGTGGCATTTCATTCTCTAAAATAACAATATGCTAAGTGATATTTTCGAAATTTAAATAAGTATTTATTACAAAACATTACTAAAATTATAAATGAAAGTTACAGCACAGACCATCTCCTAAGTTTATTAAAAATGGAATATTTGACTATGAACACAAACACATGAAGAAAATAAAAGCATGTGTGACAGAGAATGAGAACATGTGATAGAGACTTTATAACTTTTATCAATGAAACCTTTTATTATACTCTCCTTGAATCTTTGTACTACTCATTAGGAAAAATAGGAGTGGACCTTGTTTTCATGTGTGACATAAAGGGTACATTTTTAGTTACAATTCTCAGAATTTGCCTTTCAAAGTAATTGATAGATATTGAAACTGTACAATTAATGAATTTTAATGCACATTTAGCTCCTTTCTCTCTCAAGATAAGCATGATACCACACTTACATTTCTGCTTATCTGATGGATCAGTGATCTAACTTTGGATACATGTAGCCAATCAGAATACATCTGTTATTTTTGAACCCTAAGTTTTCCTGTTTTAAACATGAGATCTGTCTTTAAAGTGGTATTGAGCACATCATTCATTTAAGATACAGCACATATTCAGACTGATATTCTAAAATCAGAGCCTAATTTATATCCAAATTTACTGCTTAATTTAATTAATTTGAAAATTCACGTTTTTTCATACGCATTTATAAGGACAAACAACAAAGTTTAGATAGGTTGTTTGAAAGGAGTTGAAAAGGACAGATCACACTCATAACTGTATTGCATTTCTGATAAGTATTAAAGATATAGCACATGAAGGTAAAAAGGCCTTCTTAGTGACCACTATAAATAAACATGTTACTAGTCTAAATACATACATACTTCATGAAACAGTTTTATGAATTATTAAATTAGTCAATGAAATTGACATCCTCTTACTCTTTGTGGTATTATAGGTACTTGCAATCTGAGTTAAAATGTTTGAATGTCTTTAAATAAGTTTTGCCTGAATAATAGTGCTATAGAAAAAGATAAAGCAAATTTAAATCCAGATGAATGATTTTTGCTCATTATTACATAATATAAAACATTAATATGTTCAATATTACATATTACAGAACATAATTATATTTTGAATGTTTAAAAGTTGAAAAAGAACAATATATAAAATAATAAGTTATAATACCAATTTAAACTGTTTTCCTTCACTTGTTCACTAAAGTGGTCATTTAAGATCTTAGGCCACAGTACTTATAATATGTATTAGATTATACACATGCACACACAGATACATACACACACATGGATATATATATATATATATATATATATATATATAATCTCCAAACAGATTTTTTTCTTTACTTTTATACAGCATGAAGAGTGCTCATGCTCTTCATGAGTCTATCAGAAAACTCAAATTTTCTTTTTCATTAAGATCTTAATGCAGCTTTCTTTTAAAACTAGTAAGTATTGTTATTTATTAAATTATAAACAAGTAAATTATATCAATTAACAATCAAAACAAATTGAAATGGTAGAATCAGATCTAAAATTGTAATATCTACAACAAACACTTTGAGAGTTCAACTTAATTAAAGACCTCAAAGTCAACATATGAATCAACTCCAAATGCCTATGACTTTCTGCTGTCTCTGTACCTTTCCTTTCCTCCTGTGTGAAGTATTCTCATATTTCAGCATGGAAGTATCAATAGCCTCCATGTGGTGTGCCTTTGTTGATTTTTTTCTGATCTGTTCCCTGTTTGCTATCTCTGAGTACTCCATTCACACTGTGTCTGTCTATGTTATATAAACTTGCACAGCTCAATTTGAACAGGTTGGGATGGGATTGATTGATGGCACCAGATATTTAACTGCATTGAAGTACTGCTAATGAATGTCACATGATTAGCCTCTAGACAACCCCATCAACGCTTCTTGAGACTTCACAGTCTATGTTATTAGAATTAGCCACTAATACATTTAACTGCCCTTTATTATTTTCTTTATATATAATTTGTAGTATTCAAATCTTTGAGGTATTTAGTTTTTCATTTAGAAAATGTAGGCTGTGTATAGAAAGAAAGAACTTTTATGTCCTCTTTACCATTGCATCTAAACTTTCTTAAGTCTTCCTGGTATATAATAGACTACAGAATTATTATGATTATCTTCAAATTACATACATAGAATAGAAAAATGAGAAAGATTGTCTGTTGGTGCTTCTTTGGCCATTGGACATATTGATAAAAAGAAATGACAATAATATTAGTTCTGATTAAAGCAGGAAATAAATTTAAATAAGACCAGAAAGTTATGAAGAGATTCTATTTGGAGAATACTAATTGTAATTTTTTAATTTATGAATGGAGAATTGAATAGTACATGTTGATAATTATTTTTAGTAATATAACTTAAAGTTGTTTGAGCCCCAAATGTGATCCATAGCTAATGTGTTTTAAAACATGAAGATGAACTAGTTGTTGTGATTTGAAAATTTTGACCTTGAAAATTTTTAATGTTTTTTTTTAAAGTTTTGATCTCCCTGGAATTAGTGAGAGTTTGGAAGGCACACCAAAAATTATAACCCCAATTCTGTCTTCAGCTCTCTATTTTCTGTGTCAGATGAGAGATGAAGAACTTTCTTGGACAGAGCTATCAGCCTTGCTTACCACAATACCTATCATGTCATGATATATTGCACTGTATGAAAAATGAACCAGGGTAAGTCCTTCTTTCCTAATGTTCATCTTCAGTTGTTTTCTCAAGCTTGTGAGGATAAAAACAGAGAAAATCTGTTCTGAGAAGTGGACTTACAGCAACAATAAATGTGTACTGTGGTTCATAGTGCCTTGGATCTAGCTCTTGGAATGGTAGTGACATATAAAGTGAGCTAGAAAAGTTCCAGAGCCATATTATCAGTGATTAATGTGGTCATTTGAGGTCATGTTAATGAGGTTTTAGAGGACAGTTAGCTTAAAGTCATTCATGTAGCTTTTTTCATAAATTAAACTACCTATATTTCATTGAGTTTAAAATCTAAGTGAGATCAAATTCAAAACTAATGATCTACCCTGTTTAGTGGAGTACATTTCCAAACAGAATAGCCATTAGTCTGTTCCATGGTTACTGTTCATTCTTTTAGTTAGGTTTTTAAGGAGAGTGAAGAAAAAATGAAACAGAAATGTGCAAAAATGTGTAATTTGATTGGGGATGGAGCAAGATTGAATATGAAGATGTGCACAACGTGATTTTGAATAAAGTTACTGTGGAAAAAGCAGTGGGACCTTGAAGAACGAAAGCACAGTGAATATTGGGGCATTTTAAACATCCCCTGGGGGCAAGCTTCCATCTATTAATCACTTCAAACTGTAAAACTGTAAATTCAATAGAAAGCAGATTTGCTGAAATAGAGTGCTTGAAAAGATGATACAATATCTAGGATGAAGAGAATAGTTTCAAGTTAACCTGTCTAGGTCCTCTGAAGTTACTATGGCCAAGGTCCAACAGAACAGAAAAATGGAACCCACAAGTCTTTAGAAGTGAGAGTTGAAGAAGGTCTAGCATTGGAAGTCTTGGATTTTTTCTTTCAAATATTATACAACCATATTCTCTAAATGTAAGATATCTTACAGTATGTAAGATTCTCTAAACAATGTATATGGCTTTCTATATTCTTTAGTTAGCTCATAATTTTGAAAGTTTATGTTGACACACATCAGTGAATCATATATTGTGAATATAAAAAGTACAAATGTATTATTTGAAAACATGCATCATTCTCTGAAGACATTAAAGTACATTTACAAAGATTCTTAAATAAAAGGCAAAATAAGATCGAGGCATGATGGCTCATAAGCTCATACTGACAATCCCAACATTTAGGAGGCTAAAGCAGGAATCACAACAAATCTGAGGCTAGACTGTGATGCAATGTTAGTTCTAGGCCAGCCCATCCTACAAAGTGAAATTCTATCTCAATACTTCTCCCATCTATCTCCAAAACACAAGCAAAACAAAACCTGAAAAATTAACTGGACTTCTCTGTGGCAAATATCTGCCTGATCAAGGGTTCAAGCTCCCAATCTCAACCAAAGTTTGTTTTAATGTATTTACATTTAAAATGTTATCCCCTTTCCAAATTTCCCCTCTGCAAGCTCACTATCCCATCCCCCTTCACCCTGCATCTATGTGGTGCTCCACTACCCTCCTACCCACTCACACCTCACCACCATAGCATTCCTTCTCACTGGGGCATTAAGCCTTCACAGGAACAAGGATTTCCTTCCAATGTTTTCAAATGATACAAAACATTTTATAATACATTTATTCCAAATGAAAGATGAATCATTTATATTACTATTTGAGAGAACATTATTTTTATGACAAATATTTGAATTCTTATTGTGAAATATATCCCTTAATTACTTACTATTGTGAATTATGGATATTTAGTGTCTATTGTAAATCATTGAATGCTGGTCTAAAATACATGTGTTCATAATACTTTTATACTATAAACTGTTTTATAGCATTGAAACGGCTGAGACAGGACAACCATGAATTGGAGGCTAGCCTGAGCTACATATTGAGACCTATTAAAAATAAAAAATCAAATACCATATTTCATGTACTCTTATTTTAACAAAGTGTCCATTAGTGAAAGTACATGAAGTTTGAAGAGAAAGGTGGTAGGAAACATGGCAAGAGTTAGAGGGGAGGGAGAGTGGATGAATTTGCTTAAAATATGTTGTATGCTTTTATTATCTTCCCAAATAATTAAATATTCAACTGAATAAAAACAACTCTTACTTTTAAAAAGAAACCTACAAATGCAAATTGTTTGGAATGCCAAAACATCTTTAAAATTAGGAACACCAAACTCAATTGCTGGGGATGCCAGAAAACATGAAATACCATCACTGCGCAATCTTAGCAGATATTGCTCACATTTTCAGCAACACATTATGCTTAATTTTAACAAAGTCTATGGAGCTTCTGAAATATGTACTTTGCATTTGCTATGCTTTCTCTCAACATGAGATCATTAATTTGCTAGCTTTCCAAACAAGTCACAGAACCCCAAGTCTCTTTCTAGTGCAAACATCCACAGCAAATCTTCACATTAGGTTATTCGTAACTGAATGCCTGGAAATCGGTGACAAATAATATTACAGATGGCAATACTAGGAAGTTGGCTCAGATGCTATTTGTTCTTCTTACCCTTGACTAACATGCAAGGAAAATAATCAAAAATTTAGCACTGTAGGAAAGTTTCCATAATGATTTTTCCCTAGACAGCTGAATAGAATACTTTGAAATTTCTCAGAGAGTAATCAGACCTCCTCTACATAGTGATCAACATCTTCCCACTTTTCTTGATATTTTTTTTTTTTGCCTTATTCTTCCTAGCTTTTTATTTCATTTTTTTAGTACACTTTGAACAAAAATCTTCTGAGGAACAGTAGAGATTAAAACTTTTTATTGACCATTAAGCAACTTTGACATCAAACATGTTATTTACTATTTTGTGCTACAGATTCTCAACTACAAATATTATTATGCTGTCAAATCTAACAAAGACACAAATGGATTGATCAGTTACTATTGTAATCTTATTCAGAACATACTGAGTGCCACAGGGCTATAAAGCTGATAAATTTAATTTTGGCAGAAGAAATAGTATTTCTGAGGCATACAAGTAAGTGCAAATATTTGTAGTTATGCAATGCGTCTTCCATACTCAGCAATTATAATGACTGCAGAATTATTTTAATGGTGAATCAACAGAGCAGGAAAATATATTCTATTCATTCTAGATATAAGTTCATCGTCTATCTTTTATTTGACAAATTATTTTCAAAAATCTACATGGTAAGCTATCACACAATCTGATTTATTCTTTACTTTTTGTATTATTACAAAATTTCATTTTATTTGATCATTAAAAATGTACATTTCTATTCTGATATTGTATATGCCAAGATCTATTTGTAAAAATATTATTATTATTATTATTATTATTATTATTATTATTATTATTTATTTGTGGATGCTGGGTAGGGATGTGAATGTCATAATGAACATTATATGAGTTTTAGGAACAAATTCAGATCATCAGCCTTAACAGGTGAAATTGCACAAAGAAAAATCTGGCCATTTCTCACCCTCTATTTTATTTTCCACTTTAAACCCATTTATTTTAATAGTATTTATTAACATTATTTATTCACATTAATTAACTAGGTACATTTTGAATTTGAGTAACATATATGATAATAAAACTTTTCTTTCTGCCTTTGGTATTTGCTTGCCTTTATTATTTTCATCTCTTTTTTTCTTTTATTTCTTAACATTTTTCTTTATTCTTTCTTTCCTCCTTAACTCTCCTACTGACATTTCTGTACTCTTTCTCACTCCCTCTTTCTCTCCCTATCTCCCATCCTTCCTTCCTTCCTCTTCTTCCTCCTTCCTTTCTTTCTCCATCCTCTCTCTCTCTTTTATGTGTGTTTGTGTGTGTGTGTGTGTGTGTGTGTGTGTGCGCGCGCATGTATGTGTGTGTGTATATCTGTGCCATTGTCTTCAGGGCCTTGAATCCTTCCTCTAATTCCTCCATAGGAGCCCCCAAACTCTATCCAATGTTTGACTGTGGGTATCTGCATTTGCCTCAGTAGGCTTCTGGCTAGAGACATTCAGAGGACAGCTATGCTAGGCTCCTGTCTGCCAACATAACATAGCATCACTAATAGTGTTAGATATTGGTACCTGCCCATGGGATGGGTCTCAAGTTGGGTTGTTATCTGGTAGGCCAATTCAACTGCTTATTTCATATATTTTGACCCATTTTTTTTCTTTAAGCTGGTACTCATCATCCGCTTCCCCCAGGCCTCTCTGTCTCCCAGGAACACTGCTCTAACTAAGGACACAATAGAGACTACTATCCAGATACTCCTACCTGCTGAGAACCCAAAGAACCTATCAGTAATGGGTTCTACCCTGAACCCTTGGAGCTACACATCCCTTCTGGGCTATACCTCTAACTGCACTATTAGACCAGCAAGTCACCTCACACCACAACTATGTCTGCATTCCAGGAGATCTTCTCTAGCCTTGGATGCACAGCTCCACTTGACTTCTGGAAGGCCTGCTCCAACAAGGAACATTAAGGCCACCCAACCCCAGAGGTAACCAAATGGCAAACGTTAAGTGAAAGAACATAATACACAGAAGGCAATGTATTATGGCACAATCAGAAACCAGCTCTCTGATTACAGAAACCATGGATATCCTAACACACCAGAAGAGCAAGACTGTGACCTTAAATTCCATTTCATGAGGTTGACAGAGGCCTTTTAAGAGGATATAAATAATTCCACTAAAAGAAATATAGGAAAACACAGTCAAACAGGTAGATACCCTTAAAGATCAAACAAATAAATCCCTTGAAGAAATACATGAATACAATCAAACTGGTGAAGGAAATGAAAAAAAAAACTCCAAAAACAAAAACAAAAACAAAACAAAAAATTTTAAGCAACCCTGGAGATAGAAAACCTAGGAAAGACAACAGGAACTGCAGAAACAAGCATTACCAACAGAATACAAGAGATGGAAGAAAGAATTTCAGGCATAGTTGATAGCATAGAAAAAATTGATACACCTGTCAATGAAGACGTCAAATGTAAAAAAATTCCCGACCAAAAAAAAAAAAAAACCAAAGGAACACAATGAAAAACCAAACATAAGAAGAATAGAAATAGAAATTGGTGAACATTGTTAGATAGAAAACATCTTCAACAAAATTGTAGATGAAAACATCCCTAACATGAAGAAAGAGATAACTATATAAAACTAGAAACCTATAGAGCACCAAACACACTGAATCAGAAAAGAAAATCTTCCACCACATAATAATGAAACTCCAAATGTACAGAACAGAGAAAGAATATTAAAAGCTGCAAGGGAAAGAGCCAAGTAACATATAATGGCAGAACAATCAGAATTACACTAGACCTAGCAACAGAGACTTTAAAAACCAGAAGATCCTGGACAGAGATTATACAGACTCTAATACCACAGATGCAGCCCAGACTACTATAACTAGTAAAAACTCTCAATCACCATAGATGAGAGAAACTAAGATTTTCCATGACAAAATCAAATCTAAATAATAGCTTTCTATTAATCTAGCCCCAGTCTTACAGGAGATAGTAGATATAAAACTCCAAGCAAACCAGGGTAACTTCACCCCAGAAAACATAAAAATTCATCATCTCATAGCAAAAGAAAATAATTACAAACACACACACACACACATACTACACACACTTCTAATTCCAACAACAAAATAATTAATGGACTCAATTTATGAATGACCCAAAAGAGGCTAACAGACTAAATACATAAACAGGATCCATCATTCTGCTGCATGCCAAAAAATACACCTCAGTGACAAAGATAGACACTATCTCAAAGTGAAGAGCTGAAAAAAGGTTTTCCAAACAAACAGACCCTGGAAACAAGCTGGGGTATCTAATAAAATAGTCTGTAAACAGAAAGTAATCAAAAGAGATGTGGAAGTACACTTAATATTTATCAAAGGAAAAATCCACCCAGATGAATTTTCAATTCTGGATATTTATGCTCCAAATCCAAGGGTAAACACATTTGTTAAAGAAACTTTACTAAAGCTCAAATCAAACACTGAATCAAAGTAATAATAGTTGGAGACTTCAACATCCCATTTTTATAACAAAGTGGGATTGAAAGTAAGTAAATAGAGACACAATGAAACTAACAGATGTTTTGAACCCAAAGGATTAAATAGATATTTAATTCCACCCCAAAACAAAAGAATACACTTTCGTTTGTTTTCAGCACTTCACAGAACCTTCTCAAAAATTGACCATATAAATGGACACAAAACAATCCTCAAACATAAAAAAAAAATGAAGTAACTCCTGACATTCTATCAGAGCACAACATAATAAGGATGGATTTTAACAACAGAACCAACCTAAAGCCCACCTACTGATGGAAACTGAGTAATTCTACTCCATCATCACTTGTTCAGGAAAGAAATAATGCAAAGATTTTCTAGAATTCAATAAAAATGAAGGTACAACATACCCAAAATTATGCGACCCAATAAAAGCAATATTAAGCAGAAAATCCATAGCATTAAGTGCCTTGATAAAGAAATTAAAGATATTTCATACTAGCAATTTAACGGTATACCTGAAAGCTCTAGGACCAAAAGAGACAAACACAACTAAGAGAAGTAGATGGCAGGAAATAGTTAAACTCAGAGTCAAAATCAATCAATTAGAAACAAAGAGAATAATACAAAGAATCAACAAAACCATGAATTGTTTTTTTCAAAAAACCAACAAAATAGACAAATCCTTAGCCAAACTAACTAAAAGCTAAAGATACAGTATCCAAATTAATACAGTCAGAAATGAAAAGTGAGAACACTATAAAGTGAGAACACTTAATAAAATCATTAGATCTTACTTCAAAAGCCTTTAAAAACTTTAAAACTTAATAAAAAAAAAAAAAACTGTAAAAACCAACACTTGAGAGTCAGAGGCATGTGGATTTCTGAGTTTGAGGCCAGCCTTGTCTACAGAGTGAGTTCCATGACTGCCAGGACTATACAGAGAAACCCTGTCTCGAAAAACCAAAAATAAATAAATAAATAAATAAATAAATAAATAAAATAATAATAGTAATAATAAAAGAAAAAATAAAAGAAAAAACTTTTAAAAACTAAAGGAAATGGATGATTTGCTAGACAGATACAAAGTACAAAAGTTAAATTAAGATCATGTAGACCATATAAACAGTCCTACAACTCCTAATGAAATAAAAGCAGTCATTACAAACCTCCCAACCAAAACTAAAAGCCCAGAACCAGATGGATCTATTGTACAATTCTTCCAGACTTCCAAATAATAGCTGATACCAATACTCCTCAAATATTCCCCAAAAGAGAAACAGAAAGGACACTATATAATTCATTCCATGAGGCTACCATTACCCTGATACCTAAACTGCACAAAAACCCAAGAAAGAATGAGAACTTCAGACCAATTTCTCTTATGAGAATCACTACAAAAATACTCAATAATATTCTCCTAACCAAATCCAAGGGCACATCAAAAACATTGTTCAACATGATCAAGTAGGCTTCATCTCAGGCATGCAGGTATTGTTCAAAATATACAAATCCATCCAAATTTAAAATAGCAGTTAGGTGGAGTTATATATACTCAGTTATCTAACTTTAATTCAGCTCAATTATTTTTACAAATATTGAAAACAATTCTTTTCTAACATTTTATACTTTATTCATCCATAAATATTACATAACACATTAGGTTTTGTTAGTGAAGATAATTTCAAAATAGGATAAAGTATCCAGTAACTAACAACCATTGTCAAAGCCATTTGTACTTAAAAGGTGATCTGAAAAATTGGGAGATGATCAGTAAACCAAAGCTAAAGTTTATCATTGAGGGAAAGAGTCTTCACCTCAGTTGGTGTAGAAGTGTTTGGCTTAACATCCTTTACTTCTTCCAATAGTTTATCTGTTTATTTTGAAGCAAAGTGATGGGTACAGAAAGTTGGCCGTGAACAACTCACTCTGTATCAGTAGCTGCTACTAGCCTTGAACTCTTGTTCATCCACCTTTACTTAAAAGTGTTGGAAGTTAAGATAGGTGTTACTATATCTGAGTGATCGACTTTAAATTTTTGAGCTGCTAATAATAGTAATTTTACCTTTGAAATGTTTGATGAAGTGTATTTTTAAAGATCATATCATGTTAAATAGCCTAAAAACCCTCATTGCTATCTTATTGGCCATATTCTATTTTCACATGTACAAGGTTTTCATCTAAATCAACCTACATTCCATTCTTTAAATATGTAGAATATTGACATCTGGATACTTACACTGTGCTTGAAACTCCAATATTATATATGTCAATTTTCAGCTAAGTTCACCTTTGTTTTGAATAATTCTTGTTAAATATTTGGAAAGAATTATGAACAGAATTTTTAGAAATATACTACTTTTATTCTTCAATACATTATGAATTATATGGATCATTCACAAATGTGTTAGAAGAACATGGAGTACTTATGAGCAGTGTAGATGACATAACTCACTTAGCTTTAACCAAACACAGTGAACCAATGTCATCACAAATATGAGATCAGTGCTGAGAACTAAGGAATCAATAGAAAATTTATAAATTTTAAAGAGTAATATATAGTCATGCTGTATTCATGACTGAACAGTTAAGAATATTTGTTGCAGAAGGTGAAAGAATGATTTACAGCACCAACATAGGATTAAAGCTCATTTATAACTATAGTTTCAATGGACTTTACATAATCTATGATCTGTGCAGACATATAGTATGCCTGCATTATACAACCATGTCTTTGAGTGCACACTCAAATATATTAATAAAATTAAAAAAAAAACTTTAAAAAGTTTTTATTTACTTGTCAATCTTTACTTTTGTACCAGAGTACAGGTACAAGTACTTATTCCTAATTTAGTGATATAAATGCAAGATCTGATGCTACATAGAAAGGATAGCAGATAGGAAAAATAAGGAGGAACATGAAATAATTTTGTTAAAAAATAAAATACATGTAAATTATGGAGATAAAAACCACAAAACAAAACAAAGTAATAGGACAGATAATAAAGTAATAGATAATGAATTTTTTTAAGTGTGTTAGTCTTAGGTTTCTGTTCAGTATATAATATATACTCAATATACAATTGATGCTATTATTGAAAAAGGAAAGTGATTTTAAATAGAACATCAACTTTTCTTTTCTTTTTTTTCTTTTTATCTTTTTTTTTTTTTACTTTATTTATATTTCAGATGTTTCCCCATTTCCAGATCTCATTTTGGAACCTACCTATTCCCTCCCCCCTCAACAGCCTGTATAGGCGTATTCCCCCACCTACCCACCCACCCACCCACTCTCGTCTTCCCACCTTGGCATTCTCCTATACTGGGAGATCTAACACACTCAGACCCAAGGACCTTTCTTCCCCCTGATGTCTAACAAGACACTCCTCTGCCTCATATGTGGCCAGCACCATGGGCAACTCCATGCGTATTCTTTGGTTGGTATATCAGTCTTCAGGAGTATCGGGGAGTCAGGCCAGTTGCCACTGTTGCTGCTTTTCTGGGGATGCAAACTCCCTCAGCTCCTTCAGTCACTTCCCCAAGTCCTCCATCTGGGACCTCACACTCTGCCCTACTGTTGCAGTGAAGTGGCTCTTGGGAATTTCGAACTTTTAGGCTAATAACCACTTAACGGTGAGTACATACCATGTTCATTCATTTGTGACTGCCTTTCCTCGCTCAGGATGACATTTTCAAGATCCATCCATTTCTCTGCAAATTTCATGAAGTCATTGTTTTTAATTGCTGAGTACTATTCCATTGTGTAAATGTACCACATTTTCTGTATTCATTCCTCTGTGGAGGGATATCTGGGTTGTTTCCAACTTCTGGCTATAATAAATATGGCTGCTATGAACATAGTGGAACATGTGTCTTTATTACATGTTGGAGCATCTTCTGGGTATATGCCCAGCAGTGGAATAGCTGGGTCCTTAGGTAGTATTATGTTAAATTTTCTGAGGGTCCACCAAACTGATTTCAGAGAGGTTGTATCAACTTGCATTCCCACCAGCAATGGAGGAGTGTTCCTCTTTCTCCACATCTTCACCAACATCTGCTGTCACCTGAGTTTTTGATCTTAGCCATTCTGACTGGTGTGAGGTGAAATCTCAGTGTTGTTTTGATTTACATTTCCCTGATGACTAAGAATGTTGAACATTTCTTTAGGTGCTTCTTGGCCATTCGACTTTCCTCAGGTGAGAAGTCTCTGTTTAGCTCTCTTCCCCATTTTTTGATAGAGTTATTTGTATCTCTTGAGTCTAGCTTCTTGAGTTCTTTTTATACATTGGATATTAGCCCTCTATCGGATGTCAGATTGGTAAAGATCTTTTCCCAATATGTAGGTAGCCCTTTTGTCCTATTTACAGTGTCCTTTGCCTTACAGAAGCTTTGTAATTTTGAGGTCCCACCTGTCAATTCTTGACAACATAGAAACAGAAGGAATACTACCCAATTCATCCTATGAGGCCACAGTTACACTGATACCAAAACCCCACAAAAACTCAACAATAAAAGAAAACTTCAGAACAATTTCCATTATAAATATCGAAGTAAAAATACTCAATAAAATTCGTGCAAATCAAATCCAAGAACAGATCACAAATATCATTCACCATGATCAAGTAGGCTTCATCCCATGGATGCAGGGATGGTTCAATACCCAGAAAACCATCAATGTAATCCACTACATAAACAAACTCAAAGAAAAAATGCCACACGGTCATTTTGTTAAATGCTGAAAAAGCATTTGACAAAGTTCAACATCACTTCATGATAAAAGTCTTAGAAAGATCAGGAATTCAAGGAGCATATCTAAACATAGTAAAAGCAATATAGAGCAAACCGTTAGCCAACATCAAACTAAATGGAGAGAAACTCGAAGCAATCTCCCTAAAACCAGGGTCTAGACAAGGCTGTCCTCTCTCTCCCTATCTATTCAATATAGTACTTGAAGTTCTAGCTAAAGCAATCAGACAACAAAGGAGGTCAAAAGGAAACAAATTGGAAAGGAAGAAATCAAAATATCATTATTTGCAGATGATATGATGGTATATTAAGTGACCTGAAAAACTCCACCAGAGATCTGCTACAGCTGATAAACAACTTCAGCAAAGTGGGTGAATACAAAATTAACTCAAGCAAATCAGTAGCCTTCCTGTACTCGAAGAATAAACAGGCTGAGAAAGAAATTAGGGAAATAACACCTTTCACAATTGTCACAAATAATATAAAATATCTTGGTGTGACTCTAACCAAACAAGTGAAAGATCTGTATGACAAGAACTTCAAGTCTCTGAAGAACGAAATCGAAGAAGACCTCAGAAGATGGAAAGATCTCTCATGCGCATGGATTGGTAGGATTAATATAGTTAAAATGGCCATCCTGCCAAAAGCAATCTACAGATTCAATGCACTCCCCATCAAAATCCCAACTCAATTCTTCATAGACTTAAAAAGACCAATTCTCAAATTCATATGGAATAACAATCAACCCAGGATAGCAAAAACTATTCTCAACGATAAAACAACTTCTGGGGCAATCAGCTTCCCTGACTTCAAGCTGTACTACAGAGCAGTAGTGATAAAAACTGCATGGTATTGGTACAGTGACAGGCAGGTATATCAGTGGAATAGAATTCAAGATCCAGAAATGAACCCACACACTTATGGTCACTTGATCTTTGACAAAGTTGCTAAAACCATACAGTAGAAAAAGACAGTATCTTCAACAAATTGTGCTGGTTCAACTGGGGGTCTACATGTATAAGATTGTGAATTGAGCCATTCCTATCTCCCTGCACAAAGCTCAAGTCCAAGTGGATCAAGGACCTCCATATAAAACCAGATACACTGAATCTAATAGAAGAGAAAGTGGGGAAAATTCTAGAACACCTGGGCACAGGGGAAAAGTTCTTGAATCGAACACCAATGGCTTGTGCTCTAAGATAAAGAATTGACAGATCAGACCTTATAAAATCACAAAGCTTCTGTAAGGCAAAGGACACTATAAATAGGAAGGAACATCTACTTTTCAAGATTTTAGGGTCAGCACAACAAATTAGTACATTTATTTGTAGCTTTAAATATTTGTCATTTGTATTTAAATAAATGTGTTTATTTTTGCACAGATAAGAGAAACTTACATTTTAGACAGCATTTAAAGCTGTGATCATTTTCTGCAAGATAATGGCACTAATAATGCTTGTAAACTTTATCATATGCTGATAGCACTTTATTAACAAACATTTTAAAGAGGAATGCATACAATTCAGACAATTGTTAGTAACCAAAACTATAAAATATATTAAATATAAATAAATTCAACATAAAATTTAATTAAAGAAAATTAATGATCTTGCAAATGTTTGGTGGTATATGAAGCTTGTGAACTGTGTGCAATGTCTATATTTTTCTGAATATTTTAACTTTATATTTATAATATCTTTATTAACTTAATGGAAATTGTTCATCCAAAATTTAAAAAAATGAAAAATTTGTCATAAACTTTAGATTTTATGGATTGAAGAGTGCTAAAGAACTTAAATTCTCTGTAAAATCTATATTGTTAACATATTTTGCAAACTTTACGTTATGAAATCAATATACAATGTACACTTTATTCTCAATAAGTCTCCTCTTCACTTCTAATGTTTATTGCATAAAATGCAGCCTTAATCATTATGACACTTATTTGGATAAACACACATACACTCACACACACACACACACACACACACACACACATATTTGTTTATCTATCTTTTCTTAAATCCATAGACAGACCTTGTTTTTCCTGAAAAATTCTTGTTAAAGTATACCATTTTTCTTTTTAATGAGACCAGATCTAAGCTATCCTCAAACTCACCATGTAACTAAAGTTGAATTCTAAAATCCAACTTCCAAGCTTAGCATTCCAAATCCTAGGATTACCTCTTAATATTTCCATTTACTCTGACACTCCTCTAAGTCAAATACCACTTTTATGACTCTAATATCCTCAGTGTGGAAACATATATACATAAAATCCCAATAATTTACTCTTTAATGCAATCAAAATACTTACCCTATTTTCATCTTTATTTATTCCCTGACAAAACTACAACTATGGATTTAACAAGCAAAGATGCTGACCTATGTCCTTTTCTGTTTTTGACTACATGTTTAGCACGTATTCTTCAAAGATTCTGACAGTGGTGATTGTTTCATTGGTTATTTAGATCCTCACTTCCTTTATTTTCTTTATTCAGGGTGAAACTTAAGGATAAATCTTTTATGTATTGAGAGTTGTAGGGAAGCATTTTCATGTGTTTAGGGATTTTACTCTCTATTTATAAAGAGTATTTTATATATGAAATTTATATTTTGTTACTGAATATCTCCCCAGTATTTTTTTTTAATTTCTGGCATTTTCTAATTCAGCTTGGGACATAAAAGTATTGTTCAGACAACTGCCATTGTTTAATATCTTCTTTCTATTAAATATTATATATTTAGGACATAATTGTCTGAATATAGATAACTGTGAAACTTATTGAATGGTGATGTTTTCCTTCCTTTACACTGTACTTTGGCATCAATTCCAAGGTTATTTTCAAGTACTTAATTGAGGGTAAGATTACAGTTTACCTACTATATTTCTGGCTTTCAAAACAAAATAAAAATTTTGAATTTTAGTAACCATAACACAAACTACCAATTTTTCCATCCTTGAAAGATATTCCAAAACCATCATCAGTGCTTTCTCCCAATCACTTCCAATTTCATACTTCATCTATCTCTATGCAGAACAATTTTAATTTCCAGAATTCTCGATATAACAAACAACTCCATTCTCTGATTAAAATATTATTCCATTCAGAGTGTTTTTGTTGTTGTTTTGGGTTTTTTGGCTTTTTTTTTGGCTTTTTTTTTTTTGTAGTGTAAGTGTAAATGTAAAGAGTAGTCTAAACTGAAAGTTTTATACATTTAATATTCTATAGTGTTAAAGCATTTGTAAGGATTTTAAACTAAAATAACCACGAAATGAATAATGTTGCTTCATTTGTTCCTGTTGTTTCCATTTCTTTCTTGCCATCAAAAGATATCTTCTAAATCTACATTCAATGCAAAAACAAAAACAAACAAAACAAACTAGTTTTAGAGTTATATTTATATTTTAAACTTTATTTAATGGCCGTGTTCCTGAAGAGGTAAACATAGGGTCAACTCAGTAGAAATCATATATTTATGAGCAAAGATTATTCAAATAACCCTCTCTTTTCTTCCTGTCACCTAATTCTATGAAGAACATGTCACTCATCTGAAATTCCTTACAGTGTCAATCCTCTTTGAATTCAAACACTCATCTTTAACCAGTACTCTAGATAACAATTTATATCCAAATTTTATGAAGAGTATTACTTATACATAGCTCATAGGCCACCGATTGCTGCCTACTTTGAAGTCCATGAAGTAATCTCAATCTTTTCACCACTGGAAATATAACCTAATTTTATATCATCAAACTCTGCACTATAAAGATGTTTGAGGTTACTAAACAATTCAGTTCAGATTAATACATGAAGCAATTCCTTAGACAGTTGATTGACTGAAAAGTGATTTTACTTTGCAGAACACTCAAATTCCATTGATTCCAATATATTTTGTGACTTATAAAAATAATATGTATTCGCAGAATGATTTAAAATCAAAAAGTAGATTTCTCCTCAATAGGCAAGCAGAGGTTAAGGAATTGATTGTCATAACCAAAAATAAATGATTATCTAAACGATTCTCTAAATACTCTATGGTCACATGAATCTAAACCTCTCTTAGATTGAAAAAATAAACAATTTAAAGGTAGCTAACAACCCCTTTTTTAAATTTAAGAATCTTAATATATTTTTAGTAAGAATTGAGTTGTTTCTTATTTTAATTAATAAATGAAAATAAAATTCTTAAGTTTGTATGGTATAAGAGCACACCTAATAAATCAATTTTATTTCTCAACAAAGCATGTGAACTATGTTGCATGAGATCAATTATAATATAACAACTACTTTAAGAATTCTGAGGATTAATGGATAGCCAAATCTGCAGAATACTGATGTGGGAGGAAAATATACAAAGAAGAACACAGGAGTTCTGTTATTCTGTGCAGTCTCGGGCCAAATGATTGAAAAGATAAACAGAATTGTGGGGGTCGATTCAATATCTATCTTATCATTTGTGGAGAATGATACCTCCATTTACTCCTTTCCAATTTGTATCCCTTTGTTTTCCTTTTGTTGTTTTATTGCTTTAGCTAGAACTTCAAGTACTATATAGAATAGATAGGGAGAGAGTGGGCAGCCTTTCCTTGTCCCTGATTTTAATGGGATGTTTCAAGTTTCTCTCCTTTTAATTTGATGTTGGCTGTTGGTTTACTGTATGTTGCTGTTATTATGTTTATGAATGTGTCTTGAATCTCTGATCTCTCCCAGACTTTTAACATGTTGGGAGTCATTCACAAAGCCTAATCTTTTTCAGTGATTCAATATAATGCTTAAAATAAGAGCATGTTGTAAAAAGAATAAATGAGCCCCCCTACTCATGCAGTGGAACTTAAACATATGTTGAAAAAATTCTGAAAGAAGAGTTTCTCCCAAGGAATCTTATCACATCTCTTGTAAAACAAAATATTTACCAGCATTCTTTGTTTTTGATTTCAGAATGTTGTTTGAATATATTAAATCCAAATAATCTGAATATGTCAAAATGATAGTTTGCTATGTCTAAAAGTATTTTAAGACAATAACTCACATAATTCAAATAAACCAGCTATTTCTTTCTTTCTTTGTTTGCTTCTTAACATGAAAATTAAATTGATAATATCTTTCAGCTTAAGCTGAAATTTCTCTGAGTATCAGGATTCTGAGTGTTCTGGTCTACACTATTTTTTTCTGTTTATTGAAATTAGTTTCCTAAATTTTATGATGATTCAGACATGCATTTTCCTCACTGAGAATATATTTGACATCAACAGTACTTGAGAAAACCATTATACTTTCTCCATCATCTAAGTTCTACATTCTTGCAGCTGTGGTGCTATCACCAAATGACATAAAGATTTACAAGCATATATTCTGTGTTCGACTTACATGTGGCATATGTAATCATCACAATTCTCTCTCTTTCTTTGAGTACGTATGTGCGTGTGTGTTTGTGTGCTTTTTTCACATTCATAAGTTAGAAGGTATCATGTACAAGCATTTGCATGTGTTTAATAGTAATTTTAATATAAATATACACAGTAAATTAATTCAGTGGCTATTTTCTGTATCTGAGCTAGATTCCCAACAATAACACAGAAAGACCAAGATTTATTTTCTTGCTTTACCACACAATAGCTGGCCAGCCATTGATCTATTTCAATCCTTTATTGTAATCTAGCTATCTTTCAGGCCAAATCCCAGAGATACTTGCAGTTTTGTATGGCTTGGCTCTTTGGGCTTCAGATGTGTTTTTCCATGATGCCTCCTCTCACCTTCCTAGTGGATGAATCCTGTTTCCTCCTCTCTCCCCCTTCCCTGGCTGGCAGAAGTCCCATATTATTGTTGCTTGTGCCCAGCAATTGCTTAATCAGATTTTATTGACAAGGCAGAGAATAAATGATGAGCATCCTTTACACAAACTTGAGGCAAGTAATTCTTGACATAAGCATTACATTGCTTCAAAACTCTGAGGATATTTCCAGTTGGCTGATGATAAGTCTGTGGTGGAAAGGTTGTAATGGTGTGGTTTCATGGTTTCAAAAAAATAAATCCTCTACAGGATATTTTACATTAGTTCCTAACTATTATATCTGATTTGGAAGATTGTGAAATGGAGGCATGCTGAGGAGTATGCTAAGCAATAGCTTAGTACTCTGCTTCCTGACTGCGTACTCAGGTTCACCATTTCCCCATTTTGCTCCTGCTGGGATTCTCTATCATAAGTGACTAGTCCCCAACATATGCCTTCTGCCCTAATCAATTTCTTATCAGATATTTGACCACATCAATAAAGTAATTTATTTAGCATTTTGTTTTATAAAGAACATAAGCAGACACAGAAAAATTAAAATTATTTCCACAGCTGAGCTATATGGTTTCAGAGTGTATTCACTTCTAGATTCTTAGCAACATAACTTCTTGTCTTAGTTAGTGTTTTATTGCTGTGAATATATACCATGACCAAGGCAACTCTTATAAGGACAACATTTAATTGGGGCTGGCTTACAGGTTCAGAGGTTCAGTCCATTATTATCAAAGTGGGAGCATTCAGCATCTCAACAGATATGTTGGAGGCAGAGCTGAGAGTTTTACTTCTTCATCTGAAGGCTGCTAGTGAAAGACTGGCTTCCAGGAAACTAGGAGTAGGGTCTGAAAGCCCAGGCGCAGGGTCCCAGATAGATAGAGGAGTTTGAGAAGATACTGAAGGATTTGAGGGGGTTTGCAGCTTCTTCGGTGGAGGGAGCAACTGTGGCAACAGCATCGAATCCCCGCTCCTGGGAACAGGACCACTAACCGAAGAGTACACCAGGAGGGACCCATAGCTCTGGACATCTATGTGGCAGAGGATGGCCTTTTTGGACATCAGTGGGAGGAGCAGACCTTGGTCCTGTGGAGGTTTGATGCTCCAGGGTAGGGGAATGCCAGAGCAGCAAGGTGGGAGTGGGTGGATGGGTGGTGGAGCACCCTCATAGAAGCAGGGGGAGGCGGGATGATCTAAGAGGTTTCCATAGTGGAGACCTGGAAAGGGGCTAACATTTGAAATGTAAATAAAGAAAATATCTAATAAAATAAAAAAAAAAAAAAGGAAAAAATATAAAGTCCACATCCACAGTGACACACCTACTCCAACAGGGCCACAATTTCTAATAGTGCTACTCCTTGGGCCAATCATATAAAAACATCATACTGCTCTTACAAGTAATCAGGACTGAGTTCCTCCATTCTATATCATGAGTTTATAACTGCCCGTAACTCCAGTTTCACGTAATATGAATCATCTGTGGCCTCAGCAAGTTCACACATGTGATACACATACATACACTCAGATCAACACAAATATACATAAAAGAAAATAATATACCTATTCATAAAACTTTTCTTAGAGCTATTTTTAAATTTTTTATTTATGAAATGTGTCATCATTTGTAATCCTTTCGCTGTGGAACAGAAAGAAGGGATGATAACAAAAGAGTGACTTATGAATATTAACTTGGAAGCTTATCGGAGATAGGAATATCACTGCAATTTATAGTGTATGCTAACTACAAAGGTATGCATTTTTATATTTATTTAATATATTTCTATATTTATATACAATGTATACATATGAATATTTAAGTAAAGGTAATTAATATATCTATGGCATCACATATTTTAGCACTTTTGCATTTAAGAACACTATAAAAATACTCTTTCACTACCAATTCCCCACTTTATGCATATGTTCATAAATAATATATAAAAATAGATATCTTTTCAAAATTACAATGTTTTAATAAACTAAAAGCAATATGCCTAACAGTATAAAAAGGGCTGTAGATACAATTGTATAAATATAAATTCTCAACCTGAACCAGATTAAAAAAACAATGTGTGTGTGTGTGTGTGTGTGTGTGCATGTGCATAAGGGCATATGTCTTTGTGGAGGGTATACACACTGGGTTTGATTAAAGATTGATATTTGTACCCAACCAATGGACAGAAGCTGCTGACTCCTGGGGTTGAATTAGGAGGAGGGTGAACCTGTAGGAGGAACAGCAGTCTCAATTAACCTGGGTTCCTGAGATCTTTCAGAAACTGGATCACCAACTAGGCAGCATACATCAGCTGATATGAGGCCCCCAACACATATATAGCAGGGGACTGCCGGGTCTGTTTAGTCAAAGAAGATGCGCTTAAACCTCAACAGACTAGAGTCCCAGGGGTATTTAGAGGACTGGTGGGGTGCGGTTGGGGGGTGGGGACATGCATGTGGAGACAAGAGAGTAGGAAGGGGGTATGGGATCTGGAAGATTTGGAAGGTGTACCTGGAGGGAAATAAGATCTGGGATGTAAAAAAAGGAAAAGAAAAAAAAGAAAGAATAAAAAAGATTGTTAAGTATATAACAATGAATAGTTCATTCACATGTATTTTCAGATTTAATTTAATATAAAGCTATCTTCAACACAATAGAACTTTCAGATTATTTTACTGTTTTGGCAAGAATTTATGTCTAGAATTAGTCTGGGAATTTTGTAATATAAAATCCTTTCAAAATAAATTAAGACAATTAAGAAATAATAGATTTAACAGAGGTTTTTGTATTTCTAGACTCAAACTGGCTAGATAGTTGAGCATGTTGGAGATTTTTCAGTTACTTTCATATTGTTCTTATGTACTTCAAGCTATACTCTTCAGTTTCTGAATACTTGACTGTTGCAATCTATGTAGCAAATGGTAATTCCTAAATTAACTTTCATAAATGGAGTCAGGCTAATTAGCAAATGTATAACATTGCTATAGATCAACTAAGCCCTTCCTTAAATTATTTATAAAGGGCATTTAGAAATTCATGAAAATTAATCATGATTTCACTGCTGATGTGTGGATGTATGTGTATACAATCTGTGTATGATTATATTTACCAGACTAAAACTCGGAAAGTTAAAATTTCGTGGACTGGGCTCTATTTTATCATCACAATTGTAACATATATAATACCAAATTGATGTAAGTGTATATGTTCTTGGAGACATAACACCTGAGTTTAATCCCTACATTTTTTTCTGACATGATATTCTAACAAGAAGGTTTGAAACTAAATTTCATGCCTCAGTCCCTATGTGCTTAGAAGACAGGCACAGTCTACCATAAATGGCTGGATTTATGTCTTGATTCTATCTCTTGCTTATTCATTGATTGATTTTTTTAAATATACCAGTGATTTTGTTTCTCCAAAATATTGAATAGAGAATTACTATATCATAAAGTAAGTATCATTCTTAAGATAATGTATTTAAATTTATAAACATTTATAATAGAAATATGCATATCAATATATTTTATCACTCGTTCATAATTTTCCTTGTTTCCTTTAACTGCTTTTATAGACTCTATTAAGTCATTCTTATGAGATGTTACAAATCATTGATTTATTATAGAATTTAGTCACATTTTTAATTATGTAACCACAAAGGCTTATCAAAAATATTATTGCCATATATACTAAGTAGATTAGTGAGTTTCTTTTTAAAAATATATATCATAAATTTGTTTATGTCTTAACTTGATAATTATGTGAGATATTATGTTAACATTAGAATATTTTGTAGTACCTTTACAACATTTTCAAACAGTAAATAATAATTCATCGTAAGAATGATACATGACTTCATTAATCATGAAAATAAGACCTTAGTGTTTGATCAATATGTGATATTCTTTTTTACCACCCTAACTGAATTCTGTCCTGAAATGTGATAGGAGCTGAGATGAACTTTTTAGCCTCAAGTAAATGGATTGTTTTAATACTCTTATTTAATTATGAGAAGAAAAAAAGAAAACACAAAAATAATGAATATTTGATTTCTATCTGTCAGGAATCACAGAGACTACATCATTGAATCAGTCCATAGATAAAATGATCTGTATCTGCGTGTGGTAGTTTGAGTAAGAATGGTCCCCATAGGGTCACATATTTTTATTCCTAGTCACCAAGGCGAGAAACTGTTTGATAGTGTCAGGAGAATTAAGGTTTGGCCTTTCTGGAGGAAGTGGGTTAGATGTCAGCTTTTGAGATTTCAACAGTCCATGCCAAGTTCAGTTTTTTTCCCTGCTGCTTATTTATCAGAATGTAAAGCTTTCAGTTCCAGGGCTATGCATGCCTGAGTGGCACCATGTTCCTTCTGAAAGTGTAAGCAAGCCACAGTAAATTGTTTTTGTTGTTTGTTTGTTTTTTGTTTTTTATATATAAAAGCTGCTGTACTATGCTGTCTCTTCACAGCAGTAAAAGAGTGACTAAGACTGTTTTATGCAGATTTTACATGAGGAAAAACTAAAGCCTTGTTGTGGGCAGACCATCTAAATTTCATATGCAACTATTATGGAATACAAGTTCAAAAGCCAAAACAACGATTTATGTAATCATAAAAGCATATTATTTTCATTCTCCCATAAATAATTTTGAAACGTTATTGGAAACTCACAATAATAGTGACTAATAGCTAATATCACTAAAGTCCTGTCATCAAACTCACTTCTCACTAGTACAATGAATACTTTCAGAAAATATTTGAATCTTTGTGTTTTATTTTGAGGCACAAGTTCTCATAAAACACACTGATGTCAAACTTGAACATGTAGCTGAAGCTGACACCGAACATCTTTTCTTCCTGCCTCAACATTTTAAAGGCTGTGATTACTGGCATGTGTCAGCATTTTCATTTTGTTGGTTTTATATATTTAACTTGGGATTTTTGAAAGTAAAGCCAGCAGTCTTTAACTGAGCTACAACCTCATACATGAGTATTATTAATATTAGTAAATTAAGTTATTCTATTTTCTAGATTGATTATGTATAACCCATTTATCTGACAACCAAGCAGATGAACAAAATCTAAATGATGAAGTTATCCTGGGAATATAGAAACTTCCTTGTGGCATACTGCTTGTACAAGGACTTGGTTTCCTATGATGTATGTTTAATCATGATGGTCATGTTCACAGGATGTAGAATAAATAAGGAAAACCTTCCTGAGATGCCTATAGAAATTATCTAGAATGGATAATGTGATGTTTGAAGAGTTGTACAAATTATGGGTGGAATCATTGCACCGACTGGTGTCCTAGATGGAACTAAAAGGGAAAAATGAATTGAAAACCAGTGCTCATCACTTGGTTTACTGACTGTGGATGCAGTGTGCTCAACCACATCAAGCTCCTACCATCAGGACTTCATGATCTGCAACAGACTGTGTTCTAGAACTGTTAGTCCAAATATGCCATTCATTCTTTGGGTTTCTTTTGCTATATATTTTAACAGAAAACAAGACAGGAAACAAATACAGTTTGTAATACCAGCATGCTCATAAAAACTATATGTCAAAAGGCACAATAGAGGTGGAAACAAGTAGACCAAATTCAGTGGGATCTCTTAGAGAGAGAGAGAGAGAGAGAGAGAGAGAGAGAGAGAGAGAGAGAAAAGAAAGAAATACAAAAATGAAAAATATTGAGGAAAAAGTCAATGCTACTGTCTACATACATGGACATGTTTTACAAACTGTACATACATGAGGATATTTACCTCTACACACACCTGTACACAATACAAATACACATTCATTCTCCACATAAAAAGGTTCCCTACTATGTGTGATAAAAATAACAATAATACAAGATGTGATTGATAATCATTTTTTGGAAATATAATGTATAAAATTTAAATATTGCAGGTTATTCCATTTTATCCCATTTTAGTCTTTAATTTTTCTTTACTAGTATTCTGTATGTGTAGAGATTTGGTTTAATGTTCTATTTGAAAGAAAATACACAATTGATTAGAGCAGGCTTTATTGAAATTTCATTAAATTTAAATGTAATTTCAATGTTTATAACTTGATAATTTTAAAATATTTTAATATGAATCTAAAAAGAATTTTAATGCTAATAGATTTTCCCTATAACCTTAGAAACTGTAAAACTTTTTGTTAGATTAAATTCAGATTAAAGGTTTACATATGATTAATGCCCTTGTAAATTGTATATTGATCTTGTTTTAGAAAATAGGTTTAAATACTAATAATATGACAATAAGAATTATTAAACAAAATGTGCTATTGATAAGTCAGCATGATTATTAGAATGTACAGATACAGTTAAAAATATTTATCAAAATTTATTTATCAAATATGATGCTTTGATTGTTAGGAATTGATAAAAATCACAATGGAGACATTCAAATTTGAGGAGCCATTTTTTTAGGTGGTGTATTTGCTAGTTTCTTTCCAAAATTAATATACTGGAACTTGAATGTCTGACATCTCTTGGGTATATAATGCTTGCAAATATAATTAATTAAGATGAAATCATGCTGTATTACATTGAATATTAATCTACTAAGAGAGGTGTTCCTTTAAGAATTGGGACATTTTTATGAACACAAAAAAAGACACATGTGCATGATATGCTGTATTAACGATAGGAACAAAGATACAAGAGCTATGATATTCTGGGTCCACCTAAATGAGAAAAGACAGTAAAAACTGCAAGGTATATAAACTTACTGATACCAAGATTATAACATCATATTTTTCAACATACATATCATAGTTTTTTATGGAGATTCCTAATTATTAATACAAATTTTACTAGCAAGGTATCAGTTTCACAAAAATATTTGAATTACCTAAGTAGCTTTAGCATTCAATTCAAAGTTGAAGACCTGAAAGATTTTTGCTGATCATTATTTAATAAAAGCTCATCATCCTTTTTGGTGACTACTGACTGAACAATTGTTAATGACAATTTTGCAAGGCTAAAATTAATTGAAGAGGGATGCAATTGTTCTCAGGCTCAGACAATTCCAATAGCATCAATATCACAGATTTGTAAGTAACAACAATAATTATGTGCCCAAAAAAGTTGTCAGAAGGAAGAAAAAGAAACACTTTGAAATATAGGATAAAAACTTCATTTAATTGAATTAATATTAAGTCATAAATGGCCTTTTTTGGGGGCAGGGGGCTTTCAAGACAGGGTTTCTCTATGTAGCCCTAGCTGTCCTGGAACTCACTCAGTAGACCAGGCTGCCTTCGAACTCAGAGATCCTCTTGCCCCTGCCTCCCAAGTCCTGGGATTAAAGGCATGCACCACCACTGCCCAGCTATAAATGGCCATTTGTAAATAACTGATTTATTTAGCTAAAATAGTTGTGACTTGGTTTTCCTTGAGAAAATAATAGAGTTAAAAGGTTCATATTTAGTTGAAAGTTGTGAATTGTTTTTTTTTCTTGAGAAAATAATAAGGTTATGATGAGATTTGCTAAATAAAATTATTACTTTCAATCAATACAAGCACAACAGTGGCTAAGTGTTAACACTTCAAGGTTATGTACTCTAACAAAATTCAGAAGATAATTTAAGTGCTAAAGATCGTGAATAACAGATTGGAGTGACTCATTTATTGAAGGAAAGTTTTAGGTTTTTGAGTGAAAAGTATATTTACATAGGTTGTATAGAAAAATGAATATGGTATTAAAACACATCCAAAGTCTGTAAAATAAGAACAATTTGTTTTCTGAGAGAAAAAATTGGACTCATCATTGGCCAAAGAACAGTGCATCTGTACAGTATGGAAGGCTGGGAATTCAGAGTCTAGCCTGCCAATAGCTTGGGAGAACATATGAAGAAAGCTAGCTGTGTGTGAAATCTCTTTTTAACCTGAATTTTATCGTGTGTCTCTGCATGCTGTAATAGTAATTGATATCATTATTGATGATATACTTTGTTTTAAAAAGTAATACAAATTTTAAACTTTTTATTAATTTATTGAATGATACTTATCATAATAAATTCTATATTTTGATACATTTAAAAACTGTACAATCACCTCAATCAATGCAATGAAGCTCTCGAACACTTCTAAATGATTCTTTGTATCTATCTGTAACTCCTTTTGATTTTCCCTCCTTCCAACTGTTTGACTTCCTTAATTATCTTAATATATTATTCTGCAAAATTTTTTGTGCAAATTTTTGTCCAGTTAGCTTTAACTTTATGAATTTTTTATGTGTTTCATGCAACCAGATCATTCCATAATCAACCCAAACTGTTCTACTATAAAACAGCTTATTGCTTTGTTTACTCAGTAGTAATCTATTACATGGATAAACCTAGTTATTCCCATATTGCTTGTTTTGGTTGGCTAGGGAAAAATAGGATTATTGTAGAATTTCATGTCCAGACATATATGTCAGTGCTAAGTACTGAGCATAATCTTCTCATAAACTATATACTGAGGTCTAACTTTCAACACCTCAGAATGTAAGCATATTTCGATACAGAATATTTTTGTATTCTAAATACAAAACCCTATCAATATCCTTGAAAGACATAATTTTATACATATAAAAAATACAGTCCTCCTAAAATCTCTGAAAAGATGACCCTCTATAAAACCATCTATAAAAAATATCCTCTGGAGAAGTATACTTTGAAAGCATCAACATGTTAGGCTTTTATCATTTCAGAATTTTCAAACAATAAAAATTTTAGTCACAATCAAGTGTTCTTACTTTGTCACAGTGTCCCTGATCGACAAACATGGTGATCATGCTTTAGATCCCTTATGTATTAGCTGTGTGGGGTTATCTGGCCTTAATGAGATTCTTAGGTGTACTCTTTTTAAGGATTCTTTGAATGATTGCCTGGTGTCATTATATCACATCCTTACCTCACGTTAACTGTGTGACTTGGGAAAGCTTAAAATTCCTCTGTGCTTCAGTGTCAGTATTACAAAGTAGAGAAACAACTGTTTCTCTTATTTTAAATAGGCATCTTAAATTAGTAACACATATACAGTAACTGATGATATCTGAAAAACACAAAGTATACAATATTAACATGCTATATTAATAAAATGGTGAGTCTATGGCTCTATGTAAAGTTGCCTCTAATATGGTGAGTCAAATAAATATCATATTTGTCCTTCCTTTTAAATTTCTTTGTAATATATGATAAGCTATTGTAAAATTATATTTCTGGTCAGCCTATAAAAAATCTTGCTGTTATAACAAAATGTGTATAAAATAGAATTGATTCTTTTATATTGTTTATTGTGTGTCTAAAATTATACCAGCAAAAATATTGGTGGATTTGTTTTCAGTTTTTTCCAACCTTTATTTAAAAACCTATGGCTAATTCCAGGAAAATGCCTGTCAATATTGTTAGCTTTTAACAATCCACATACTGAGATTCTTGAGTTTTGTGAATTTCTGTTTATGGGGGTGTATATATTTTTAGTATTTGAAGATAATTTATTTTTCAATGCTTTAAGAAATATGAGATGAATTAAAATCCCTGATATTTAGGCTCCTTGTTTATTTAATCAGTAGACATAGATGGCAGACAAGCAGACAGGCAGGTAGATAAGACTGATCAATAAATAGGTAGATAGACAGATGAATAGAAAAACAGATAAGTGATTGATAAATAGATGACAAACTAAAGATAGAACTAAGTTAAATTTTTTGATTAGTAAAAAAATAGTGACTGAAGTTCATGATTTATATTCACCTTTACAAGTCAGACACCAGACAGTATATGAAAGAATAAGAAGACACACTAAAATGAATGGTGGTTGATTAATGGCAAATTAGGTAGGAAATAAGAATTTTTCAATAATGAATTTCATCTTTTAGTTATGGAAAAATGCACATTTCAATGTCATTGTTGATAAAGGCTTTAATAGAATTCACTTTGTTTACAGGATGCATTTCAGATGGAAATGTCTCATCCTTTCTCAGAGGTAATTTTTACTGAAAAATAGCTTCATAAAAATGTACTTTGTCAATTTTAATTAATACTACATTAAGATAAGTAGTTTCTTTGAGCAAGTAGCTATGAGAATTTACAGTGTTTTATTGTGTTGGAGAATGCAGACTAGGTGATGATTTTATTTTAATTTGATCTTGGCTTAGATTTAGTAGTGTTGCAAACACATTAAATGTCAATGTGCTTGCTTTCCTTCCTTCCTTCCTTTCTTTCTTTTTTCTTCCTTTCTTTCTTATCTAGCCCTTGCCCCAAATGCCTGTTCCCCTCTTCCACAGTTCCTTATTCCATTTCTCCCCCTGGTATCTACAAGAGGATGCTCCCTACCACTAGGTCTCCCAACTCAGTGTGGCCTCAATTCTCTTGAGGTTTAGGGTCTTCTTCCCCCCCCAGGTAGTTCTCTGATGTAACTATGTGGAGGGACTTAGACCAGCTCCTGTATGCTGCCTAGTTGGTGGCTCAGTGTCTGGGAGCTCCCAGTAGTCAAGGTGAGTTGAGACTGCTGGTCTTCCTATGGAGTTGCCTCTTCAGCTTCTTCATCCTTCCTCTAATTCAACTCTAGGGGTTCCAACTTCAGTCCTCAACTGCCTTTTCCTCAGTCTCTTTTGCATTTTTGTCCCTGCAGTTCTTTTAGACTGGAACACTTCTTAGTGAGAAATTTTGACTATGGATTGGTAACACTATCTCACTTCTTGAGGCCCTATCTACTGGAGGAGAACTCTTCAAGTTCCATCTCTACACTGTTGGATATTTCTTCTAAGTTCACTCCAGTTGAGTCCTGAAAGTCTCTTACCTCCCAGGTCTCTGGTACTTTATAAAGAGTTTCCCCACCTCCCACCTTCTGAAGCTGCATATTTCTATTTATTCTGCTGGTGCTCTTGTCTTCTCTCCTGTCTCCCCCACCTCTATACAAGATCCTGGTCCCCCTTTCCCCTCTTCTGCCCAAATATCCCTCCCTCTGCCTCCACTGATTATTTTATTTCCCTTAGTGATTGGAATTGAAGCACCTCACTTGGTGTTTCTACTTGTGCCTTTAAAAAGTAAGCTATAATATTAGAGATTATGCTACATACTAAACACTACTTTTTCTATGCCCAAGAGTACCCAAATCCATCTCACGGAACTTTCTAAGTGTTTATAGGTATCAAATGTCTCAGACAAAATGATGAAATAAAATCTAACAGTAGTTTTTATTTATAAGAACTGTAAAGATAATGTTGAATAACTTTATCCGAACTGCTGGCTAAAGAAAGTCAGTTAATGGACGATAAACATATGATTCATACTTATCTATGAGAAAACAAAGAATAGCTGCTGATTCTCTGAGTAGTACAAATCAGTGGTAGAAATGACAATCAATCAAGTTTTTTTATGAATCAAGGTCTCAAAGTGAACAAAGGCTAAGTGAATAGCATTTTTTTTTAACTTTTAATAGTTTAAAAAATTTTTGATACTTTATTTACATTTCAAATGTTTACCCCTTTCCAGGTCTCCCTTTTGGAAACTCCCTATTCCATTCCCCCTCCCACTGCCTCTATGAGGGTATTCCCTCACCCACACACCCACTCCCGTCTTCCCTTCCTGACATTCCCCTATACATGGGGCATCTAAAACTCTCAGACCCAAGGGTCTCTCCACCCACTGATGGCCAACAAGGCCTCCACTGTCACATATGTCGGTAGCACCATGGATCCTTCCATATGCATTCTTGGGTTGGTGGTCCAGTCTCAGGGAGCACATGGGGTGGGGTAGGGTCAGGCCAGTTGAAACTGTTACTCCCTCCATGAAGCTGCAAACTCCCCCCAGCTCCTTCAGGCCCTTCTCCAACTCCTCCACCTGGAACCCCATGCTCAGTCCAACAGTTGTTGTGAATTGAATCATGGGTGTTCCAAACTTTTGGGCTAATATCTGCTCATCAGTGAGTACATACCATGTTGGTACTTTTGTGACTGAGTTACCTCACTTAGATGATATTTTCTAGCTCCATCCAATTGTCTGTGAATTTCATGAAGTCATTGTTTTTAATAGCTGTGTAGGTTCCATTGTGTAAATGTACCATATTTTCTGTATCCATTCCTCTGTGGAGGAACATCGGGGTTGTTTCCAGCTTTTGGCTATTATAAATATAGCTGGTATGAACTTAGTGGAAAATGTGTTCCTTATTACATGTTGGAGCATCGTCTGGTTATATACCCAGGAGTTGTGTAGCTGGGTCCTTAGGTAGTATTATGTCCAGTTTTATGAGGGTCCGCCAAACTGATTTTCAGAGTGGTTGTACCAGCTTGCAATCCCACCAGCAATGAAGGAGAGTTTTTCTTTTTCCATATCCTCAACAGCATCTGCTGTCACCTGAATTTTTTATCTTAACCATTCTGATTGGTATGAGGTAGAATCTCAAGGTTGTTTTGATTTCGATTTCCCTGATGACTAAGGATGATGAACATTTCTTTAGATGCCTCTCAGCCCCTCAAGTTTCCTCAGTTGAGAATTCTGTTTAGCTCTGTTGCCCATTTTTTGACAGGGTTATTTCATTCTCTGGAGTCTAACTTCTTGAGTTCTTTGTTTATATTGGAAATTAGCCCTCTATTGGATGTAGGAATGGTAAAGATCTTTTCCCAATCGTTGGTTGCCATTTTGTCTTACTGACAGTGTCCTTTGCCTTACAGAAGCTTTGCAATTTTATGAGGTCCCATTTATTGATTTTTGATCTTAGAGCATAAGTCACTGATGATTTGTTCAGGAAATTTTCCCCTGTGCCCATGTGTTCAAGACTTTTCCTTATTTTCTCTTCTATTTGATTCAGTGTATCTGGTTTTATGTGGAGGCCATTGATCCACTTGGACTTGAGCTTTACACAGGGAGCTGGGAATGGATCAATTTGAATACTTCTACATGTTGACCTCCAGTTAAACCAGCACCATTTTTAGAAAATACTGTCTTTTTTCCACTGGATGATTTTTAGCTCCTTTGTCAAAGATCAAGTAACTTTAGGTGTGTGGTTTCATTTCTGGGTCTTCAATTCTATTCCTTTGATCTACCTGCCTGTCACTGTACCAAAACCACACAGTTTTTTATCACTACTAATCTGTAGTACAGCTTGAGGTCAGTGATGCTGATTCCTCCAGAAGTTCTTTTATTATTGATAATAGGTTTTGCTGTCCTGTGTTTTTTGTTATTCAAAATGAATTTGAGACATGCTCTTTCTAAGTCTATGAAGAATTGCATTGGAATTTCGATGGGGATTGCATTGAATCTCTAGACTGCTTTTAGCAGGATGGTCATTTTTACTAAGTTAATCCTGCCAATCCATGACCATGGTAAATCTTTCCATCTTCTGAGGTCCAATTCGATTTCTTTTTTCAGAGACTTGAAGTTCTTGTCATACAGATATTTCATTTGTTTGGTTAGAGTCACACCAAGATACTTTATATTGTTTGTGACGATTGTGAAGGGTGTCATTTCCTTAATTTGTTTCTTAGCCTGGTTTTCCATTGAGTATCGGAAGGCTACTGATTTGTTTGAGTTAATTTTATATTCTGCTACTTTGCTGAAGTTGTTTATCAATTGTAGCAGTTCTCTAGTGGAGTTTTTCAGGTCTCTTAAGTATATGATCATATCATGTGCAAATAATGATATTTTGATTCCTTCCTTTCCAATTTGTATCCTTTGGACATCTTTTTGTTGTCTAATTGCTCTAGCTAGAAATTCAAGTACTATATTGAATAGATAGGGAGAGAGCAGGCAGCCTTGTCTAGTCCCTGTTTTTAGAGGAAATGTTTTAAGTTTCTCTCCATTTAGTTTGATATTGGCTACTGGTTTGCTTAATATTACTTTTACTATGTTTAGGTACAGTCATTGAATTCCTGATCTTTCCAAAACATTTAGCATGAAGGGATGTTGAATTTTGTCACTTTTTTAGCATCTAATAAAATGACCATGTGTTTTGTTGTGGTTGTTGTTGTTTTGTTTGTTTGTTTGTTTGAGTTTGTTTATGTAGTGGATTTTCACGTATTGAACCAGCCTTGCATCCCTGAGATGAAGCCTACTTGATCATGGTGAATGATCATTTTGATGTGTTTTTGGTTTCGGTTTGTGAGAATTCTATTTATTATTTTCGCATCAATATTCATAAGGGAAAATGTTCTGAAACTTTCTTTTTTTGTTAGGTCTTTGTGAGGTTTAGGTACCAGTGTAACTGTGGCCTCATGGAATGAATTGGGTAGTGTTCCTTCTGTTTCTATTTTGTAGAATAGTTTGAAGAGTATTGGTATTAGGTCTTCTTTGAAGGTCTGAAAGAAGTCTGCACTAAACCCATCTAGTCCTGGGCTTTTTTTGATTGAGAGAGTTTTAATGAATGTTTCTATTTCCTTAGGGGTTATGAGACTGTTTAGATGGTTTATTTGATCCTGACTTAACTTTGGTATTTGGTATCTGTCTAGAAAATTGTCCATTTCATCCAGATTTTCCAGTTGTGTTGAGTATAGGCTTTTTGTAGTAGGATCGGATGATTTTTTTTTTTATTTCCTCAGTTTCTGTTGTTATATCTCCCTTTTCATTTCTGATTTTGTTAATTTGCATACTGCCTCTGTGCTCTCTAATTAGTATGGCTAAGGGTTTATCTCTCTTGCTGATTTTCTCAAAGAACCAGCTCCTTGTTTTGTTGATTGTTTGTATAGTTCTTTTTCTTTCGACTTGGATAATTTCAGCCATGAGTTTTATTATTTCTTGCCTTCTACTCCTGTTGTGTGTATTAGCTTTTTATTTATTTATTTATTTATTTATTTATTTATTTATTTATTTATTTTATTTTTAGTTCTATAACTCTCAGGTGTTAAGCTGCTAGTGTATGCTCTCTCCAGTTTCTTTTTGGAGACATTCAGAGCTGCTAATTTTCCTCTTAACACTGCTTTCATTGTGTCCCTTAGGTTTGTGTATGTTATACTTTCATTTTCATTAAATTCTAGGAAGTCTTTAATTTCTTTTTTTATTTCTTCCTTGATCAAGTTATCATTGAGTCAAGCATTGTTGAGCATCCATATATATATGGGCTTTCTTTTATTGTTGTTGCCATTGTAGACTATCCTTAATCCATAGTGATCTGATAGTAGGCATGGAATTATTTCTATCTTCTTATATCTGTTGAAATTTGTTTCATGACTAATCACACGATCAGTTTTGGAGAAAGTACCATGAGGTGCTGAGAAGAATGTATATTATTTTGATTTAGGATGAAATGGTCTATAGATATTTGTTAAATACATTTAGTCCATAACTTCTGTTAGTTTCACTATGTGTATGTTTAGTTTGTTTCCAAGATCTGTCCATTGATGAGAGTGGGGTGTTGAAATCTCCCACTATTATTGTGTGAGATGCAATGTGTGCTTTGAGCTTTAGTAAAATTTCTTTTATGAATGTGGTTACCCTTGCATTTGGAGCATAGATGTTCAGAATTGAGAGTTCTTCTTGATAGATTTTTTTCTTTGATGAGTATGAAGTGTCTTTCCTTATCATTTTTCATGACTTTTAATTGAAAGTCGATTTTATCCGATATTAGAATGGCTACTCCTGCCTGTTTCTTGGGACCATTTGCATGGAAAATTGTTTTCCAGCCATTTGCTCTGAGGTAGTGTTTGTCTTTAACTCTGAGGTATGTTTCCTGTATGAAGCAAAATGCTGGGTCCTGTTTATTTATCCAGTCTGTTAGCATTCTTTTTTAGACCAGCGAGAACTGGAGAAAGGAATTTTAAGTCTTTTCAAGGATGCTCCATGGTTGTCAATCTGAGTCTGCTCAAGTTGGTTAGTGGACAAAAAGAAACAAGTCTTTTCATTGACTAAGATGCAAGGGTCAAAAGATGGCCTCTTTGCTTGCTGAGAGCTTTTATGACAAATGTGATTCCAGTTAAAATTAAGTTTCTAGTTAAAAATATGATTAGACCTTTAAAATAATTTTAAAGATAGCACCAAAGAACTAGAATATGCTTTAATGCATTTGTCAGCTTTCTTTTCATTAAGCAGTTGCAATATACTTTTCAATGTCCAACCAAAAACAGTTTAATTACAATTTGAAAAAAAATCATATAAAATCCATGAATCAATAACCCATCCAATAAGTTGTATGGAATACTGACTTAAAATCCCAGATGTCTGTCTAGCTTTGAACAAGTTTCCCAGAGACAACTCTAATCTACCATTGTGAATATTGCTTTGCCTAAATTCATTTTCTGTTGTATCATTTAATCAAGGGCTATTGATTCTTCCTTCAACTTGAATTTCCAGTCACAGTTTTCCCATTTCCATGACTAAGAATTAGCTTTCTCTTAACATTCAACATTATTCACTAATAAGACAAAACGGTACAATAGAGACTATGAATGGAACGTTAACTAGAGTTCTCATTTCAAATCTATCATTTACCATACTGCATGTAAATTGTAACAGCCTGATACAAAATTATGACTAATCATTGGTTTCTCTTCCTAAATAGAGAAAAAAAAAATCCAAGTGATAAGGTAAATGCAAATACTGTGCATAAAATGAAAATAGTGTTGTTAAATCTGGTGCTATGGGAATACTTTTGCTTCTATGAGTTAAGCTTTGGGCTCATTCATGCATGCATGCTGCATGTACAAACAGAGAGAGAGAGAGAGAGAGAGAGAGAGAGAGGTAGTGAAGGAGGGATAGGGAGAGGAGAAGAAAGGAAAGGAGAGGAAGGGAAAGAGAGTGAGATAATTCTGATATTCTGTATATTTCTTCTGTGAGGAAATGTTTTAGACAATTATTAAGGCTATGATACTGAACCTCTTTCACTCTGTTTCTACTTCATCTTCAAATGTTTTCATATACCTTCTCAAAATTAATTCTGAAAGGAAATGTGAATGGGTAGTATCAAAACAAATTAGAAGGACAGCACATGGCTTGAATCATAGTTGTTGAAAGTTTGAACTATTTACCTGTATATTATGTAATATACATATGTAAGATATTTTGAATATTAAAATATAAAATGGAAAGATTGAGGTTACTTGTCAAAATGTGAACTTACTCAGGTATTCTGAAGAAAAGTTAGCCAAAAGTGTGTATGCCTGTTGTTTCTCTATGCAATCATATACATATATGTATAATAGAAGGATATTTATAACAAGGAATTGGTTTATAGAACAAATTATACAGAAAAAGACTCAGAAATTTCAAAAAATGAGGTACAAGTACAAGACTAAATCATGATATACTTCTGCTCTGAATCTAAAGGCCTAAAAAGCTAGAAAGGTGATGGTAGGATATTCGTTCAAATTCCTACTTTAGATGAATAAAAGCAATAACTTGTCTCTATTTTTACATGTTTTTATACTTTAATATTTTATACATATTTTTATATTTTACTTTTCTCTCACACCAAATATTTTCAGTGACTTTTCGAGTGAGCAATTGTGTATTTGTGTGTGTGTGTGTGTGTGTGTGTGTATGAACGTGTGTGTACTCTATTTAAAGAAAAAAAAACACTAAGGTAGTATTACTGAAAATTATAGTCTTTTTTTTTCCCATATGATATTTTTAATTATTTCATCCATACTAGTTTTTCATCCTCCTTGCTTTCAGCAATCATCTGAATCATGGTTTTTGTTGGAACATAATCTTTCATTCCTAGTGTGACTGGTCTGTATTTATATGTGTTGTACCTCTGTCATTTTTAAGTGCTCTAAATGATGCAATATGATAGTACTATAGGGCAGTAAGTAGGATCTCCTGGTTTGTAGATATATTTGGTTTATCTTCCTTGTCAGTTATAATCTACCATCTCCTTGGTAAAGAAGATTTTTCTCACAACTACCACAGCCTTTGCTACTTTCTCTATTCAATCTGGAGCAAGAGCCATCTATAGTGAGTAGGGACAGTTTTAATTTTTAGTTCAATTACTTCTCTATTCTGAGCTTTGGGCTAATAATCACTGATCAGTGAGTGCATGTCATGTGTGTTCTTTTGTGACTGGGTTATCTCACTCAGAATAGTTTTATCTAGTTTGATCTATTTGCCTGTTAATTTAATGGAGTCATTGATTTTAATAGCTGAGTAGTACTCCGTTATGTAAATGTACTACATTTTCGGTATCCATTCCTCTGTTGAAGGACATCTGTGTTCTTTCCAGCACTTAGCTATTATAAATAATGCTGCTATGAACATAGTGGAACATGTGTCCTTGTTATATGTTGGGGAATCTTTTGAGTATATGCCCAGGAGTGGTATAGCTGGGTCCTCAGGTAGTATCACTTCCAATTCTCTGAGCAACCCCCAGACTGATTTCTAGATTGACTGTACCAGCTTGGAATCCCACTAACAATGGAGGAGTATTCCTCTTTCTGCACATCCTTGCTAGCATCTGCTATCACCTGCATTTTCGATCTTAGGCATTCTGACTTGTGTGAGGTAGAATCTCAGGGTTGTTTTGATTTGCATTTCCCTTATGACTAAGGATGTTGAACATTTATTTAGGTGCTTCTTGGCAATGTGATGTTCCTCAGTTAAGAGTTCTTTGTTTAGCTCTGTACTCCTTTTAAAAATAGGATTATTTGCTTCTCTGGAGTCTAATTTCTTGAGTTCTTTGTATATATTGGATACTGGGGTAGCCACCTGCAAGTTCCAGATGCCAGGAAAGCAGTTGGCATCCAGAACAATTGGGATGAGATTAGCTAAAATGCCCAACAAAGGGGAAGGAGAACCTGTAGAGACCATATGCAGAGATTAGGCATGGCCCCTGCTTGGGGTATAGTGCCATCCACTCATCTCCAAATTTTTAACACAGAATGGTTCCTGTTCAAAGGAAATTCGGAAACAGAGTGTGGAGCAAAGACTGAAGGAAGGCCATCCAAAGAAGGCCCCACCTGGGTATCTATCCCATTCACAGACACCAATCCCAGATACTGTTTATGGATGCTAAGTAGTGTTTACTGACAGGAGCCTGATATCGCTTTCTCGTGAGAATCTCTGCTAGAGCTTGACAAATACAGTGGCATTTGCTCACAGCCAAGCATTGGACTTAGCAAAGGGTCCACATTGGAGGAGATAGTGAAAGGACTGAAGGAGCTGAAAGGGTTTGCAACCCCATAGGAAGAACAACAGTATCAACCAATCACACCCCTTGAGCTCTGAGGGATGAAACCGTAAACCAAAGAGTACACATCAAGTTACCCATGGCTCCGCTGCATGTGTAGCAAAAGATGGCCTTGTCCAGCATCAATGGGAGGAGAGGCCCTGGGTCCTGTGAAGGCTAGATGCCCCATTGTAGTAGAATGCCAGGGCTGGGTGGCAGGCGTGGGTGGAAGAGGGAGAGCCCTCATAGAAGCAGGGGGAAGGGGGATAATATAGGGTGTTTCTGGGGGGAAAACCTGGAAAGGGGATAACATTTGAAATGTAAATACATAAAATAGCCAATAAAAAAGAAGAAATACATAGTAATGCAATAGCAGATAATGTTTAAAATTACCACAGTTATGGAAAAGATTAATGAAAGAGAAGGGAGCTTTTATGATAGCAGCAAACTGGCAAAAAGGAAAGGCCAGAAAAAACAGTGAAAACTGAAAAAATAGATAAATTAGAAGTATTATTCTAAAATCAGAGCTATATAACTCACTAGCTTAGAGTTTCTGTAGTTATTTCTTTTTCTATTTTATTTTTATTTTTGTTTTGTTTTCTTTATTTGTGCTTGTTCTGTTTTGTTTTGTTTTGTTTTATGAGATTGGGTTGTGCATATTCTAGTCACAGTCTTTAGACATACAGTTACTGAGGGGGAACCCAGAGTTGGGCAAAGCCAAACACTCTGGGCCTTGTAACTCTCTCTTGCCAGAAGCTGTTGGCCTCTGAAAACTTAACTCTCATTTACTATTCTGTGGCTAAAAAGCAGCTGATTTCTGGCAATTAAGAACTGCTGTTTATCAGTAAGGGATTAGGTAAAGAAATTAGCTTCTTCTTTTGGCTCTTTGATCTTTGTCTTTAGAGCACCTCACTGAACAGATGAGAGGCTCAGAGTTCCTTAATTCTTTCTGAGTCAGAGAAGAATGAAAAGAAAGTGTGCATGCAGAAAATAATTCAGTCACTATGTATGAACCAGAAAAAGAGGCTCCAATCTTCCTGTATTTTAAGTTTTCAGTACATATATTTTCTCTTAATAAATTTCTACATTCAACTATCAGGTAGACTTGTTACAGCAAGAATACTGACATAATATTCTAAACATTTTTACATCTCAATAAGTTCATAGTAAGTTCAATGCACTAATTCATGTCATAGATCAATAAGATTTAAAGAGTTATAACAAAATTTTGTACATAACTTAATATTAAGACTAATATATCATTAAACATTCATTATTTCTTATTACCCCCCCCCCAAAAGTTCAACACAAATTTTATGTTACAAGTTAGCAGGATATTGTCAAATGACCTTTCAGCTGCTTTGTGTCTTATTACTTTTGAAGTTTTATATAGATAAATTAGTCAGTATTTATTTTTTGTCCTTGCACCTATAATAAATTTTCCATTACCAGATTATGACCCTTAGTTACCATATAGTGTCCTCATTCCTAGGCTAGAACAAAGGTTTCCCTAGTGGTAAATTTGTTCCAAGCCAGCTTTTTTATCTTAGTGCAATTAGCCCATGACTCATGGCTTACAGAGCTCTTGTTTTCAACTTTTATACTATAGAGGACTTGAATTACATTTATAAGTTTAGGAATTCTATAAAATAATTATTGGGAATTTTGAAATCATTACTTTTTTCTACACAGTATTACTACATAAGAGTACACCTTTATGTTGACCTGCAGAAAATCAGCTTTATAGGGTGAGCTGATGTCCAGGAATCATTAGGTTATGTAATAGGAAAAGCGTATCAGCAGCAAAAACAATCTTGGGACTAAGTCTTTAAAGACATTGCATCCTTAAAGCTTACCCATTCTAGCCATGCAAAATTGTGGGCCATAACCATAGAACTCTCTTCATAGACCAGACTGGTCTGCAACTCAAGGAGAGCCACCTGACTCTTCATTCTCTGATTATTGGATGAAGTGTGTGCTACCATTGCCTGGCTTTGTATTTCAACTTTTTCAAAAATTCATGGTAATATATTCTGAAATATAATTACAAAATTTTACGTGACCATGATATTTCTCACATCATAATTTGAAGACTTTGTCAGTGTGATGCATGATGAACTGATACACTGATAATAGTATAATGTATCTCATGATTAATCTGGGGTTAACTTTCTCTATTGAAAGAACACCACTTATGTAATGTCTATTTCCTTGTCATATGTATACTGGCATGTTGTCTCCAATTACCTAAAATTTCTTTGTGGAATATTTTGTGGTTTTGTGACTTTTGATACACCCTTATAGTCTCTCTTTTCATTTCTAATTTTGTTAACTTGCATACTGTATCTGTGCTCTCTGGTTAGTCTGGCTAAAGGTTTATCTATCTTGTTGATTTTCTCAAAGAACCATCTCTTGGTTTTGTTGATTCTTTCTATAGTTCTTTTAGTTTCCACTTGGTTGATTTCAGCCCTTAATTTGATTATTTCCTGCCTTCTACTCCTCTTGGGTGTAATAGCTTCTTTTTGTTCTAGAACTTTCAGGTGTACTGTTAAGCTGTTAGTGTATGCTCTGTCCAGTTTCTTTTTGGAGGCATTCAGAACTATGAGTTTTCCTCTTAACACTGCTTTCATTGTGTCCCATAGGTTTGGGTATGTTGTACTTTCACTTTCATTAAATTCTAAGAAGTCTTTAATTTCCTTCTTTATTTCTTCCTTGACCAAGTTATCATTGAGCAGAGCATTGTTCAGCTTCCATGTGTATGTGGGCTTTCTGTTGTTGTTGTTGCCATTGAAGACCAACCTTAATCCATAGTGATCAGATAAGATGCATGGGATTATTTCAATCTCCTTATATCTGTTGAGGTTTGTTTTGTGACCAATTATATGATCAATTTTGGAGAAGGTACCATGAGGTGCTGAGAAGAAGGTATATTCTTTTGATTTAGGATGAAATGTTCTGTAG